>CM053026.1:36038083-36078083 GCA_028564925.1 Lithobates sylvaticus | reverse complement strand
ACAAACCAGTGCTTTGAGACAGCCTAGGAGCCCAGTTTCCCTAATGTTATCAGGTACATGGGGGCCCAGAATTTGCAGGCATCTTTCATTGCATATCCAGCAATGGGTGGCAACCCTTTGTAGGTTTGCTCAGACCCCACAATACATTGTGGGATGTGAAGAGTCTTTTCTGAAGGTGGGCAATACCATACTGGGGCTGCCCTGGTTTCAAGAGTTCTTGCCATGCCCTAACTCAGTGATGGCAAACCTTGGCACCCCAAGTGTTTTGAAACTAGATTTCCCATGATGCTCATGCACTCTGCAGTGTAGTTGAGCATCATGGGAAATGTAGTTTCAAAACATCTGGGGTGCCAATGTTTGCCATCACTGCCCTAAACCATCATTTTTTCTAACCAGAGTCACCAATTAGAACCAGATGATCCTTTGTTAAAGGTTAGTTTGAGTGTTTGGGTACTGTGATAGGTTCATTTTAAGTCCCATTTTTTGAATACTTATTCCCTGTCTTTATAATACTAATGTCTGATTAGTGACTACTCATAATAGGAACTGATTCCATTTGGGGTCTCTTTAAAAATGGCTGGCGCCCGATCACGACAATCCATTCACCTCCTGCACCTTCGGTTTTTCAAAGCCAAGTCACTAAACATCACCAGATGGGGACTTGCTTGATGGTTTGGGGACTGTTACAGGTTCACTTTAAGCCTTAAAAAAAAAAAAATAATAACAATATCCCCAGTCTTTTTAATGACACCTGATTAGTGCTAGCACGCCACAGGAGCTGATTGCAGTTTTGACCCCTTTAAAAACACGGCTGTCGGAACTACTGCCGAGAACCAACCGGGTCACACTCGAGTCTCTTTCATCCCGCCGTGATTTACAAGAACTACATCTAAGATCGGATTATTCCGGTTGATGTTTTGCCCTCATCCTATATTCTCAATATCAGTTCTGCTTGACAATATCTCGGCTCGCTAACAATCTGTGTCAGACACAAGTCAGGCAGAAAATGAATGGTTTCAGCTCCACTCTCTATGCACATTTTTGGGTCATCCATACAAAGATCTGACGCTGCACATTAATGGATACTATATTCGTGCCGTGTCCTGGATCTGCTTCTATCTGCAGGAAGATGTAAACAGTGCACTTCCAGGGAATATGAGTCAATGTTGAATATTCACTATCCATGGCATAAATCATTCACTCATGTCAGGGTTTTTTTAACCACCGGCTCTCATCCCATCCGCGCTTTGCCACCGATCTGGAGTCACCCAAGCAGCCACACATAAATATGGCTTATAAATATCTTATTAAATCTCTTTATGTTTTGTTTTTTTTTCCTTTCTTTATCTCAAAATTCATATTAGACTGCAGCTTTCAGCATTCAAAAATAAAACACACCCGTCATTCAATTTAGAAAAGTAGCTCTATACTATCAAAAGGGATATGGTGGCACTTAGGGGGTGAATATTCCAGAGTCAAAATTAGCATAAACATGAGATGATATAATAGAGGAAATAGCTGGAAACCCAAGAGCTTCTTCTTGCAAAATTTGTTAAGCACAACAGCAATGAACAATCCACATAATTCCAACGCGTTTCGGCCAAAGCCATCCTCATAGCTTTGATGCTAAAATAAAGCTCTTGGGTTGCTCTTGGTTTGCCGGCTATTTCCTCTATTATGGATTCTCAGTGAACTACTCAGCCAGTGCACCAACTCCGCTCATCAATTTTTTATATAGCAGTAGAGCTTGGATGAGTTTTTTTCTTTATAAACATGAGATGATAGTCTCCAAAAATTTCCAGGCCCATTCACACCTTGGTGTCCTGGTGATTTGTGTTAACAAAAGTTTTTGTGTGTTAACATTTATTGCGTTAGGGTAGCTCATTCAAATTAATAGGCAGGCCACGCTTCAAAATGCCCAAGAAAATGGACATGTTCCATTTTTGGCACTGCATTGTATCTAACCAATTAGTCCAATGTCTTCCCTTGTGTTCTCGGGGTGCCATTCCAAATGGGATCCAAAATGAGTTACACCACAATAGGCTAACGCACTGGGCGAGACGTAATGTCTAAACCCAACAACAAAACGGTATTATATTGCAGATTACTGTTTTTTAAATGTGGTGGTGTAATTGTTTTCTTTTATTCTAGCCTTTTTTTTCTTAAGTTTTACCTGTTGATCCTGCCAGAAACAATCCTGTCCTAGTGGGACAACACTCATTTTCTGTACTGCATCTATAGAGGTGCAGTGTGACCACTCTAAGACCGGAAGTATGTTAGGACTGCAAAACACCCTCTTTTCCTCTCCCTTCCTGGCCTCCCTTCTCCTCTTCCCTCCTCTCCCCTTTCCTCTCCGTTTCCTTTCTTTTTCCCTTACACTCCTTTTCTCTTCCCTCTCCACTACTCTTCACTCTCTTCTTCTCCTCTCCTTTCCCTCTCCTCTCCTCTAATCCCATCTTATCTTCCCTTTCCTCTCCTCTTTTCTTTTCCTTTCCTTCCCTTTCCTTCCTTTCCTTCCCTTCTCCCCTCTCCTCTCTTTTTCCTCTCCTCTTTTTTTCCTTTCCTCTCCTCGCCGTTTCCCTCTCCACTACTCGTCCCTCTCTTCTCTTCCATGCCTTTCCTGGCCTTATCCTCTCCTTTCCCTCTCCTCTTCTCGAATCTCCTTTTCTTTCTTTCTTTATTCTTTCCTCTCCTCTCTTTCCCCTCTCCTCTGCTCTCCCCTTCCCTCCCCTCCCCTCTCCTCCCTTTCCTTCTCTTCTCTTCTCATTCTTCTCCTCTCCCCTCCCCTCCCCTCTCCTACTCTTCCCTTCTCTTCTCATTCCTCTCCTCTTCCCTTCATTCCCCTCCCTTCTCCTTTCCTCCCTTCTCTTCTCATTCCTCTCCCCTCCCCTCCCCTCCCCACCCCTTCTCTTCCCTTCTCTTCCCTTCTCTTCTCATTCCTCTCCCCTCCCCTCCCCTCTCCTTCTCTTCCCTTCTCTTCTCATTCCTATCCTCTTCCCTTCGCTCCCCTCCCTTCCCCTCCCTTCCATCCCCATCTCTTCTCATTCCTCTCCTCTCCCTTCCCCTCCCCTCTCTCTCTCTCTTCCCTTCTCTTCTCATTATTCTCCTCTCCTCTTCCCTTCACTCCCCTCCCCTTCTCTTCTCATTCCTATCCTCTCCTCTCCCCTTCCCTTCTCTTCTCATCCTCTCCCCTCCCATCCCCTCTCCTTCTCTTCCCTTCTCTTCTCATTCCTCTCCGCTCCTCTCCCCTCACATCCCCTCTCCTTCTCTTCCCTTCTCTTCTCATTCCTCTCCTCTCCCCTCACATCCCCTCTCCTTCTCTTCTTATTCCTCTCCTCTTCCCTTCACTCCCCTTCTCTTCTCATTCCTCTCGTCTCCTCTCCTCTCCCCTCCCTTTCCCTTCTCTTTTCTTCTCATTCCTCTCCCCTCCCCTTCTCTTCTCATTCCTCTCGTCTCCTCTCCTCTCCCCTTCTCATTCCTCTTCTCTCCTCATCTTAATTCAATTCAGCCACACTTGTAATTTATATACCACTGCTATGTAATGTTTTGTAACTTATCCACTATTGCAGTTTCCTGCATGCCCTCCCTTCCCTTTTATGAAGGGTCCCGCCTGAATTCTCCTCCTGCCTCTTGTAACCTGCTTAAACAAGGCCTTCTATAGCCCCCAGTGTCTGAAAACATGTTTGATTGACAACTGGAGCCCCATTAGCTCACAGCTCCAGCCCAGTAACTTTAAGAGGTAGAGATGATGTTATCAGTCTGATGGAGGCCGGAGGTCTTCTATTACCCAGGGATCAGACTGGAACATTGCAACTTTTCATCAGGTCACATTGTCAGATGCTGCAGCAGGGACTGATCTGTATCAGGCAATTGTAAACACAGTCAAGAACCACATAGGCACCAGGATTTACATGACTATGCTGGCAACTCAATCCAGGAAGTAGGTAGTCACCCTGGATGATGCCTGATCAAAGCTGGTGCTGTCCTTCTGGATAAAAAAAGGGGGAGAACAGTGATCTCTGTGAGGGGGTAATGTATACCTAGAAACGTTACATCAACATATTAGATAACATGCATGCACTTAACTTGAAAATTATATTTGATGCTAAATATGCTTTTAAGCAAGATAATATAAAGATAAATTTCAAGCAGTTATACCAGCATTTTAAAATCTCATTAATGATGTTTTCATCAATACATAAGTGGTTTTTAGTTTGCCTTTAAAGTGGTGGATTGCCCTCCTCCATCGTTCTCAGCTCCCCTGCCCAGGCATGGACACTGCGTCATAACATGGAGGGGCAGCCATGGGCGCGCGCCCCTTTGGCAGAACACAAACTCAGCCCGTGGAATTTTGATTTCGAAAGTTGTTTGAGCTCTTTGGTATGACGGCTTGTAAATAGACTTAATATTCCCGTAAAAAGGTTGTTGGCGGAGAAGATTAACAGCACATTTCCCTGGAATCTTAAAATCCCAAGGACACCTGTTTGTCATTGACAGACATTTAAATCTGAAATGCATGCTAAATCCACCTCGGTGCCCCTCCGCTGCGAGACGTGAGCAGACGTGTCAGCCCAGTTCCGTCTTTTATTATCTTTAAAGTGAAATGAATCATAAATAAAATATATGACCTGATTAAAGAACACCCTGCAACACTAAAGACAGCGCCGGGCTGCCGAGAGTTTAAATTTAGCGTTCAATGCCGTTAAAGTGAACCAGTCACGACTGGGCTGATAGAAAAATCTAAATATTCAGGCTTAAACTATTAGAGCTGTGCAGCATTTTATTTTTATTTTTTTTATAAATAGACCCTGGAAGTCACTTAGGCCCCTTTCACACTGGGGCGGGGAGCCGCGGTGATGGTAAAGCAGCGCTATATTTAGCGCTGCTCTACCGTCGTTTTAACCGCGGTATTCGGCCGCTCGCGGTGCGGTTTTACCCCCGCGAGCGACCGAAAAAGGGGTAAAGACCCCCGCAGAGCGCCGCCATAGAACCGCGGATTCCCATTCAAATCAATGGGAAGGAGCGGTATAGGAGCGGTGAGCACACCGCTCCTATACCGCTCCAAAGATGCTGCTAGCAGGACTTTTTTTGCCGTCCTGCTAGCGCACCGCTCCAATGTGAAAGCCCGCCGGCTTTCACACTGGAGTGAATGGGGCAGGATTTTTTCAGGCGGTATACAGGCGCTATTTTTAGCGCTGTACCGCCTGAAAAACGCCCCAGTGTGAAAGGGGCCTTAGCTTCCATCATAGCTGGTCCATGATTTCCTTAGCAAACAGGACTCCAGTCAGGGGCATAACTACAGGGGTCGCAAGGGGTGCAATTGCGACCCAGTCCCATGCCGCAAGGGGCCCCCCTGTACAGTACATCTGGATAGGAGGAGCGGCAGGGGCGCCTGCATATAAAGGAACCAATCCCTTTATGTTCCTCCTGCCGCCGCTGAATGTCTGCTTTTCCTCCTCTCCGAGGAAAAGCAGACATTCAGCGGCGGCAGGAGGAAAATGGAGAGATCGGGCTGATGGAAGAATCTAAATATTCAGGCTTAAACTATTAGAGCTGTGCAGCATTTTATTTTTATTTTTTTATAAATAGACCCTGAAAGTCACTTAGCTTCCATCATAGCTGGTCCATGATTTCCTTAGCAAACAGGACTCCAGTCAGGGGAATAACTACATGGGTCGCAAGGGGTTCAATTGCGACCCAGTCCCAAGCCACAAGGGGCCCCCCTGTACAGTACATCTGGATAGGAGGAGCGGCAGGGGCGCCTGCATAAAAAGGAACCAATCCCTTTATGTTCCTCCTGCCGCCGCTGAATGTCTGCTTTTCCTCCTCTCCGAGGAAAAGCAGACATTCAGCGGCGGCAGGAGGAAAATGGAGAGATCGGGCTGATGGAAGAATCTAAATATTCAGGCTTAAACTATTAGAGCTGTGCAGCATTTTTTTTTTTTTTTTTTATAAATAGACCCTGAAAGTCACTTAGCTTCCATCATAGCTGGTCCATGATTTCCTAAGCAAACAGGACTCCAGACAATGGGCATAACTACATGGGTCGCAAGGGGTGCAATTGCCACCCAGTCCATGCTGCAAGGGGCCCATGTAGCCCCCCTGTATAGTACATCTGGATAGGCGGAGCGGCAGGGGCACCTGCATATAAAGGAACCAATCCCTCTATGTTCCTCCTGCAGCCGCTAAATGCCTGCGAGAGGGAGAGGTAGAAAAGCAGAAACTCAGAAGCGGCAGGAGGAAAATGGAGAGATCGGTTCCTCTATATTCAGGCACCCCCTTTTGCTATCCAGCTTATTTCTGCCCACCCCCATTTGATCTATGTTGAGGCGTTGATTCTGATTGGCTAGCTCTGGCCTAGCCTGAAGCTTTATAAAGCCCTACCACAGTTCCCTGGACTGAACAGTGACACCAAGAACAACAGAGGAAAGGTCAGCTCTCTGTGCCAATCAGGTGCTGCTGTTGTAGACAATGAGCAAGCTGATAGGATGAGAGGGCAGAGTTAGCAGAAGGATGACTCATCAACGTGCTGCAGCTCCTTAATGGTCCAACTAACAGACTAAAGCCTTGTTCACACTAGTAGTATTTTTTCGTTCAACCCAGCAGGGCTGAACGAAAAAACCTGACAGCTCAGGAGGAGCTGCTGTACTAGCTATCCAATGTAAACACAGCGATCTCCCCTGCTGTTCTATGGTGTTCTGACAGGGGGACGCCCCCCTGAGAACACTCCGGTGAGCACTCTAAAGCCCCATACACACGGTCGGACAATCCGCGGACCAGGTCGGTCGGATCCTGTCCGTCATACTTTGTCTGATGTTGGTTTTGCGTACACACGGTCGGACAAAGTTGTCGGAAAATCCGATCATTCTGAACGTGGTGACGTTTGTTGCCTACGACGGGACTACGTAGAGGCTAGTAGCCAATAGCTTTGGTCTTGTAATGTGATCTGAGCATGCGTAGCACTTTGTCCGGTCGGACAACCGTACACACGATCGGATTTGGTGTGATCGGACCGTGTTGTCGGCAAATCTTTCCAGCAGGAGATAAGACTTTGTCCGTCGGACAATCCGACGTACACTGTCCGATGGTGCATACACACGGTCTGATTTTTCAACAACATTGTCAGAATCCATGAAAAAGTCCGACCGTGTGTATGGGGCTTTAGCCATTGGCTGAGAAAGCTGATCGGGAGCCAATCAGCTGGCCTTTTTCAGTCATGCGACCTTCGTCAGAAGACGGCTCTGTCGGACCGACTCCACTACACAAATTTCGGCCCGTTTCTATTGAACATTCGGCCCATGTGTACTAGGCTTTAGGTTGAGTTCTTGACCAAGTTGTGCTGCTGTCGCAGTGGTGGCCAAGTGTCTTGTTGAGTTGTTTGGCAGACATGCTTTGACACAAGATCGACTGAACAGAATATAACATCTTTAACAGCTTTTTATATATGTATTTCAAATGTTGAGGATTATGGGAAGATAATCTGAGAACAGATTACAGGTACGTTTATTAGCAAGCTTTTCAAATACATTTGAAGGATCAATACACTCAATGTTGATATTTCAGTTTTTGGTAAGCAATGGAGAGTTAACTCAGACCTCAGCTTTAAATACTTGCCCGCAGTTGTTCTGAATTGGCTTAGGTCTGATCTGTAGTTTGTAGGCAACCAATGAGAATGCGCTCTCTTAACATATGTTATCCATATCACGTCTCCTCTCTTTAGCTATTTTCTTCGCTCTTCTTGCTTTCACAATCTACGTGGGTCTATAATCCGGTGACTCGAGGAGCCTCGGAGAATGGGCAGTATCTATCTGCTGCTGAGAGCGGAAATTCCTTTCGCAGGTTGAGATAAATAGACAGGTAGTTCCATACCTCCCTACAGGACACTTAACTGGCGTGGGTGAAATATACAATGCATTTCTAAAGCCTTTCTGCTTGTCTCTATAAAATTACAAAGTGTTCCCCGGAGGCCACAAAGTAATATTTGAGGAGAACCGACGGATGTGTTGCGCACAGGTAATAATACTATGTTTTTTCTGTGTGTAGAGTGCCGCGCTGTGTAATGTGACACTGCACTGGTAGAAGGGTTTGTCGACGGAGTGCATACAGATAAAGCTTCTCGCTGTTTATGACCGCTGCTTAAAGGGCCTATGCTGGCAGAATTGGGGAAAAAAAAAAACTCTTGGCCACTTGCTGAAAGATAATAGTTTACAGGTTTTGCTCAGTCATGTCTCTAAAATCGTGCTGTACATAGCCCTCTTGTCTTAAATTATTGGGCCAGGGTTCTTTTCAGGCAATAATTTAAAGTATACAGATCAAGGATGGTGATTTCCTTCCGGAAATTGTAATTGCCTGGCTTCTATGCAAACCCTCTGTCCTAAAGCTATAGTAGACCCATAAACAAACAAATAAATGATATATTGCAGCTTACCAATCCTTAAATGTGGTGGCTGCATTAGTTTTCTTATATTATCATTTTTTTTGTCTTTACTTTCACCTGGTGATCTGGCCAGTAACACATTTTCGAGGTATAACAAGTTAATTAATGTAGACCCCAGTTTCCAGCCATTCCTGCAACCTTCCAACAACCTCCTGGAAAAGTTGGATTCCCCATATTGTGAGAATGTGTTCTTGAACAGTGCAGTTCACTGTATAGTGATGCAGCTGGTCTAATTACCTGAGATCTTGCTTTATATTAAATCCCAATTGTATGCTACGCACCATAAATAAGGCTGGTTGTGGGAGAGTCAATAAGACGAGGTCATCAGGCTCTACAAAGAGTGGTGTCATGGTCATCAGGCTCTATGATCAGTGTTCTCATGGTCATCAGGCTCTATGATAAGTGGCCTCAATGTCATCAGTATCTATGATCAGTGGTCTCATGGCCACCAGGCTCTATAATCAGTGCTTTCATAGATAGCAGGTTCCATGATCAGTGGTCTCATTGTCATCAGACTCTATGATCAGTGGCCTTGTGGTCATCAGATTGGGATAAGTGGTCTCATGGCCATCAGACTCTATGATTACTGGTCTCCCTGCCATCAGGCTCTATAATCAGTGGCCTCATGGTCATCAAGCTCTACTATCAGTGGCCTCATGGTCATCGGGTTCTATGATAAGTGGTCTCATGGACATCAGACTCTATGATCAGTGGCCTCATGATCATAAGGTTCTATTCAAAGTGGTATCATGGACATCTGACTCTATGATTAGTGACCTTGTGGCCTCATGGTCATCCACCTCTATAATCGGTGGCATCATGGTCTTCAGGTTCTATGATAAGTGGTCTCATAGACATCAGACTCTATGATCAGTAACCTCATGGTCATCGGGTTCTATGATAAGTGGCTCATAGACATCAGACTCTATGATCAGTGGCTTTATGGCCATCAGGCTCTATAATCAGTGGCCCCATGGTCATCAAGCTCTATAATCAGTGGCCTCATGGACATCAGGTTCTATGATTAGTGGTCTCATGGTCATCAAGCTCTATAATTAGTGGCCTCTTGGTCATCAAGCTCTATGATAAGTGGTCTCATGGACATCAGGTTATATGACCAGTGGTCTCATGGTTTTCAGTGGTCTTATCTTCTAATCTGAGGCACCAGGGGTAGGAGTTTGAGGTATATAGGCTGCTTTCAGAAGGGAAAGGTGATATCAATTGTGTGTTGCTCATTCCTAGTCAAATGGGCAGACTGGAGGGTGGGAGGGGACACAGGAAGAGGCAAATTAGTGCAATTGGAATTTAGAATAGTGATGTAACTTCCAGTCTACAGAGTATGACAGGGGTTTGTAAATCACCAAAGCAGCTGATTAGAATAGTAGTTTGAAAGGTAGTTCACACTTCAACTACATAGTTTTTCTTTAACTTCAGCTCCGTCACGTTCCAGCAGTGTGTCCTGGTAAACAACCAGTTAAATCTGGACCTGCTCAATTATTCCTGGCTGATAGATATGGCTGTCAGATCCTTGTGCATATTGACTGGATAAATTGATACTTAAACTTTACAGCTAATTATAAGGTTCTTGCTTGTATTTGACATTTGAAAATAAAGATTATTTTGCTGGGTACAGAAGCATTATGGACCACTAATTAGCCTCCTGTGGTTTCCCATTTTTATCTCTTATTTAGAGACATAAAAATCAGAAAATTATACAGCATTTCTCTGTGTTTCTTACCGGAGAATGTTTAACATGATGTCTCCGTTTTGTTGTCGGTACCCGAACAATCCCCACAGTGAAGGCGATGATTGTTTTCAGGTGAACAAATTTGTATGCAGATATTTTGTTGAGATCAAAAAAATCATCAGTCTAGTGGGGGAGACAGAGATCGTCTTGTGCCTTTGTGAAACTTTCTCTCATTTTAAAATAAAAAAGCAAGTACCGTATATACTCGAGTATAGGTCGACCCGAATATAAGCCGAGGCCCCTAATTTACCACAAAAAAAATGCAAAAAAGTATTTACTCGAGTATAAGCCGTGGGTGAGAAATGCAGCAGCTACTGTAAGTGGAAAAGAGGGTCAACAATGCCCATCTGAAGCTGCATACCTCCCTGTGTCCTGTACATACCCCCCTGTGTCATCCTGTGCATACCCCCCTGTGTCCTGTACATACCCCCTGTGTCCTGTACATACCCCCCTGTGTCATCCTGTACATACCCCCCCTGTGTCCTGTACATACCCCCTGTGTCCTGTACATACCCCCCCTGTGTCCTGTACATACCCCCTGTGTCCTGTACATACCCCCCTGTGTCCTGTACATACCCCCTGTGTCCTGTACATACCCCCCTGTGTCCTGTGCATACCCCCCTGTGTCCTGTACATACCCCCCCTGTGTCCTGTACATACCCCCTGTGTCCTGTACATACCCCCCTGTGTCCTGTACATACCCCCTGTGTCCTGTACATACCCCCCTGTGTCCTGTACATACCTCCCTGTGTCCTGTACATACCCCCTGTGTCCTGTACATACCCCCCTGTGTCCTGTACATACCTACCTGTGTCCTGTACATACCCCCCTGTGTCATCCTGTACATACCCCCCCTGTGTCCTGTACATACCCCCTGTGTCCTGTACATACCCCCCCTGTGTCCTGTACATACCCCCTGTGTCCTGTACATACCCCCCTGTGTCCTGTACATACCCCCTGTGTCCTGTACATACCCCCCTGTGTCCTGTACATACCCCCCTGTGTCCTGTACATACCCCCCCCTGTGTCCTGTACATACCCCCTGTGTCCTGTACATACCCCCCTGTGTCCTGTACATACCCCCCTGTGTCCTGTACATACCCCCCTGTGTCCTGTACATACCCCCCTGTGTCCTGTACATACCCCCTGTGTCCTGTACATACCCCCCTGTGTCCTGTACATACCCCCTGTGTCCTGTACATACCCCCCTGTGTCCTGTACATACCCCCCTGTGTCCTGTACATACCCCCTGTGTCCTGTACATACCCCCCTGTGTCCTGTACATACCCCCCTGTGTCCTGTACATACCCCCTGTGTCCTGTACATACCCCCCTGTGTCCTGTACATACCCCCCTGTGTCCTGTACATACCCCCTGTGTCCTGTACATACCCCCCTGTGTCCATTGCAGCCTCCCTGTGCGATCTGTGTCCACCATTGCAGTCTTCATCATGTGTCCCCCATTGCTGATCCTGCCGATCAGCGTGTAAGGCAAAATAGACGGCGGCCATTCCAATATACAAAAGCCGCGCCTCCTCCTCGTCCTCGTCCGTGATAGGAGGAACACTCTGTTTTCCCAGCAGTCAGTGTTCAGTGTTTTCCGCCTATCACGGACATCCTCTCATCCTCGTCCATGAGATGAGAATGACAGGACGTCCGTAATAGGCGGAAACACTGAACACTGACTCACTGCTGGGAAAATTAGTGTTCCTCCTATCACGGACGAGGAGGAGGTGGAGGCGTGGCTTTTGAACACTGCCGTCTGTCTGCATGACACGCTGATCATGTAGGCAGAGGGAGGTGACTCGAGTATAAGCCGAGGGGGGCATTTTCAGCCCTAAAAAATGGGCTGAAAATCTCGGCTTATACTCGAGTATATACGGTATATATACAGGAGAGAAAGAGAGAGAGACTCAAATGATTACCAAATGAAAGGTACTGTTGATACTACAGCTTGCAACTGTGTATTTCCAACCTTGCAGCAACAGTTTGGGTAAACTCCCTTTTGGTTCAAGCTCGACTGTGCCCCTGTATACAAAGCCAGCTCCATAAAGACATGGTTTCTGGTTTCTATGTGCGATTAGTTTCGTACGAATCGGAAATTCGTACAAATTTTTCGAAATTCGTACATTCGTACGAATCTGAATTAAGAATTTTTACGAATACGAATTCTGTACAAAATACGAAATTTCGTTTACAAATTTCGGATCCAAATTATCCGAATCCAAACTACCAAATGATGAATTTCAACTAATATGAAAGAAATTATAGCAGATATAACGAATGATTCGAATGAATTCGAGATTCAGTATAACGAATATCGACACTCTATGAATAATAACGAATTATCCAAAAACGTATTAACGTTACATAACACATAAGTCTATTGTTCACCAATCACTCAGAGGAAGTACGAAATACGAAGTTTCGTATTCGTAAACAAAATTTTGGATTTTGTACTTTCTCTGAGTGATTGGTGAACAATAGACATTATAGACTTATGTTATGTAACGTTAATAAGTTTTCGGATAATTCGTTATTATTCGTAGAGTGTCGATATTCGTAACGATATTAACGATTCGTAACGATTCGTACGAAATTCGTATTTCGTACGAATACAAATTAAATTTCGTACACGAATTACGAGTTACAATTTTTTTTTTATACGAAACGGAACGAAACAAAACAAATTTTTTGACGGCTCCCATGTCTAATGGTTTCCATAAGTTTGATGTGGAGGAACCTACAGAAAGCCATGACCTCAACCCTACTGAACACCTATGGGATTGGTTGAAATGCAAGCCAGGTCTTCTCATCCACCATCAGTATTGAACCTTTATATAGTCTTTTGGCTGAATGGGCTCAAAATCTCAAAGACACCCTCCAAAATCTTGTGAAAAAGTCTTCCCAGAAGAGTGGAGGCTGTTACAGCCGTTAGGTAGGTCACTTAAAAGTGACTTTTTAGGTGAAGCCTGGTAGGACGAGTCAGCCCCTGGTTTCTTATATGCCCATGAGATCTCCCTTCCATATTTCTCATTTCTGTTCCTGCCCACTTGGGAGTTTTTGGGGGTTCCAGCTCCTTTTGTTACATTTACCATAATACAAAATAAAAATCTAGAAGAGCTGGTGGGAGAACTGTAATGCCGCGTACACACGATCGGAATTCTCGTCGGAAAAAGCTCTGACGGTTTTCCCGATGGAATTCCGACGGAATTCCGCTCAAACTGTCTTGCCTACACACGGTCACACCAAATTCCGACCGTCAAGAATGCGGTGACGTACAACACTACAACGAGCCAAGTTCAATGCTTCCGAGCATGCGTCAAATTGTTTCCGAGCATGCGTAGGAATTTTGCTTGTCGGAATTGCTACAGACGATCGGAATTTCCGATAGAAAGCTTTTCCGTCAGAAAAATTGAGAACATGCTCTCAATTCTTTGCTGTCGGAAATTCGGCCAGCAAAATTCCAATGGAGCCTACACACGGTCGCATTTTCCAATGAAAAGCTCTCATCGGTCTTTTTCTGTCCGGAAATCCGATCGTGTGTACGCAGCATAAGTGTGCATACCTGGGAGAAGAGATCTCCAAAATAGAATCCCTGAGAGATAGGAGAAAATGTCAAGAGGATTAACTGTCCAACATCCAGGAAAAAATGAGTCATTGTTGGGTGCAGCATCCTTCAAGTTTTGACTTTAAACAAGGTAGATCCATACAATCTTGAAATGGTCTTCAGCTTGTCTGCTGGCAATGATCTTACCGTCTCAAGCTAACCTGCAAAGCATCTGCAAAGTATTCTGTTTGCTAAGCAGGAAGTGAACCTCAGGGCATCCTAGACCTTTGACGATAATAGGAAAAAATAAATAAATAACATTACCCGGCCTAATCCTCTCTTCGTCTTCCTCTCAGGAAGATCAGGTCTGTTTTTGCAGGCTGAATACATTGTCTTTTAGCGTTGTCATAATGAAAAGGTCCATTCTCCAACTCGAGTGTCTGTTGCGGGAGCAGATTGATAAGAGATGGCTTTCAATGCCGGAGCGCAGTCTTGTGAAAAAGGGAAATAGCACATAAAGATAATTGTAATATCTCCTAGATGTTTCAGAGCGAAGGCCCCGCGCTTTGATGAAGGTGGAAAAGTCGGAGCTGGAGAGATAGACGTATCATATCTCCGAATGCAGGGGAGGATTATTTTTTTGAGCAATAAGACACGCCGAGAATATGTGCTTACGGTAGATTATTGCACGCCTCAGGTGAAAATGTTAGGCAGCCTTCAATTACCTGAGAGATGTCATAGTTTTAAATTCTGTAATTCTGTGTTTTCTTACCACTAAGATGCCTCATTTTTCAAGTTTTATCTGTCTCCATTTACTTCTCCTTGACTGTTTCCAATATACATTAATGACTATGAATGCTGAGAAAGTGAAAGCCATTGGCTCTCGGCTGGTGTTATATGGTCTTATATTGACAATTGTTGTGCTACAGTCCACCTAGCAGAATGATGTGACTACTTAAACTCTGGTATATGTGTAATTGGATGAGGCCAATGTAATGCCATCTATACCAACGGGCAAAGAAAGGTTGAATTCAGGGTCTTTCAGAAGTATTACAAGGTTTGAAGTTCTTGCTAAATCAAATTTATGTTAACCCAACTTTAATATATTTGAGTTCTATTCAAATAATCCCTTGTGATCCTGCCATGAAAGCCTTTGTGCAGATGCTTCCTGTTATAAGGTAACATCACTCTGTTCTTGTTTCTCAACCGCTTTCCTGCTTTGTCATGCTGTCCTGATTCACGATCACAGGAGGCCATGCCAGTGCCGTGGTCCACTGTTTTCACCTTCAAGAAACCCACCCAGAGGCGGCTCTCTAATTAGGCAAATTAGGCGGTCGCCTAAGGCCTCGCACTCACACTCCTAATTTGCCTGTGCTCAATCACTGATTCTCTCTCACCCCCCTCTTTATCTCACCCTCTTTTCTGTGTGCTTGTATTTTTTTCCTATTATGGGAGTGAGTGGGGCCTCATGTGTAAGTTTCGCCTAAGGCCTCACAAAGCCTAGAGCCGCCTCTGAACCCACCCAGAGTAATGGCGTGCAGCGGTTGCTGGAGTGCACATAGACAGGAAGTAGATTCAAAGAGACTTCAGGAGATCCTGATATGAAATGATACTTTAGCAAACACAATGTCATTCAGTTGGGATGTACATCTACTTTAAGGCCCCTTTCACACTGGGGCGGTGTGAGCGTTGGCGGTAAAGCTGCGCTATATTTAGCGCTGCTTTACCGTCGTTTTAGTTGCAGTATTCGGCCGCTAGCGGGGCGGTTTTAACCCCCGCTAGCAGCCGAAAAAGGGTTAAAACCCCCCGCAAGGCGGCACTTTTCCGGCAGTATTGCCGCGGTATCCCCACAGTATCCCCACGGTTTCCCATTGATTTCAATGGGTAGGAGCGGTATAGGAGTGGTGAATACATGGCTCCTTCACCGCTCCAAAGATGCCGCTAGCAGGACTTTTTTTACCGTCCTGCTAGCGCACCGCTCCAGTGTGAAAGCCCTCCGGCTTTTACACTTGAGTTAAAGGACCCGCTTTTTTCAGGCGCTATACAGGCGCTATTTTTAGCGCTGTAGCGCCTGAAAAATGCTTCAGTGTGAAAGGGGCCTAAAGCAAATCTATAGTTCTTCTGCCCATCCCTACACAATCCTGCTGTGGCCACTTCGATCTTTATGATGTCTGCTTAAGGCCAGCCATAGATGCTTCCAATCTCTGGCCAGTTCAGCAGGAACGGGCTGAGATTTGAACCATGTATGGGCAGGCTGGATGTACTAAGTTATCGATCAACTTGAGTACAACCAGCCTGCCGGATTTTGCATGCAATTATCGCTAGCGGCTAGAATAGCCTCTGGCAATAATTACTATCTTCTCCCAGCGGAGACACCTCCCCCTGTAAACATCCCTTGTAATAGAAAAAAGAAAGCATGACAGGACCTCTTAAATATGAGATCTGGGGGTCAAAAAGACCTCAGATCTCATATTTACACTAAAGTGCAATAAAAAAAAAAAAAGAAAATTGGCATAAAAAAAAAAAAGACCCTTTAAGAGCTATGGGTGGAAGTGAAGTTTTATGGAGGTATGGAGTTTTATAGAGGAAGGTATGGAGACGGGTGGGGGCCAATGTCGCTTCTGCCCTGCAATGGTATGGAGACTGGTGGGGGCCAATGTCGCTTCCGCCCTGCAATGGTATGGAGACGGGTGGGGGCCAATGTCACTTCCGCCCTGCAATGGTATGGAGACTGGTGGGGGCCAATGTCACTTCCGCCCTGCAATGGTATGGAGACTGGTGGGGGCCAATGTCGCTTCTGCCCTGCAATGGTATGGAGACTGGTGGGGGCCAATGTCACTTCCGCCCTGCAATGGTATGGAGACTGGTGGGGGCCAATGTCACTTCCGCCCTGCAATGGTATGGAGACTGGTGGGGGCCAATGTCACTTCCGCCCTGCAATGGTATGGAGACTGGTGGGGGCCAATGTCACTTCCGCCCTGCAATGGTATGGAGACGGGTGGGGGCCAATGTCACTTCCGCCCTGCAATGGTATGGAGACAGGTGGGGGCCAATGTCGCTTCCGCCCTGCAATGGTATGGAGACTGGTGGGGGCCAATGTCACTTCCGCCCTGCAATGGTATGGAGACTGGTGGGGGCCAATGTCGCTTCCGCCCTGCAATGGTATGGAGACTGGTGGGGGCCAATGTCACTTCCGCCCTGCAATGGTATGGAGACTGGTGGGGGCCAATGTCGCTTCCGCCCTGCAATGGTATGGAGACGGGTGGGGGGCCATCTTCCCCTCACTCGTCTCCATACCCAGCAAGGGAAAACATCTGATCGCCTCAGCCGCTGCCAATGGTTCCGATAAGCGGCGGAGGGTACCGGAGCGCGGCGGGAGGGGGGGCCCTCTCCCGCAACCGATAAAAGTGATCTTGCGGCGAATCCTCTGCAGAGACCTCTCTTATCAGAAAGTGTTCCGCCGGCCGAAGAAGAGCATACTGGGGTTATGGCAGCTAGCTGCTGCCTTAACCACGATATCCCTCTTCAAAGTAAGGACGTATATCGGCGTGTGGCGGTCCGTAAATGGTTAAACAATAAACAAAAATTATCTTTGAAAGAAAGCAAATTGCCCCAATTACTAGAATAAAACAAGTAACACTAACCAGAAGAAAATATGCTGGAATTTTATAGAGCCTGTATCATATTTTCGTAAAGCCTTTTTTTATACTCTGGGCAGTGTTACTCCCTTTTATTTACTATTCACTGCACGCAACACCGAAGCGCAACCCCGATGTGACTTAGCTTTTCCCATCTCTCCAGCAAATTTCAGCATGTTGATTTCTCTCTGAACTTAGTTGCCTTTTTTCTTACACAGTCGTCAAGTTTTAAGCGCCCGTGTCCCCGAAAGTGTGAAAGCCAACTGAGTTGTAACTTGCTTAAACGTAATTGAAATTTAACCAGACTGCTTCCCAACGTGAGCTGATAATTTGATTTTCTAAAGACTCGACATAAAATCGAGTAGATGTACGCGGCCTACCCTCCCACCCTCTGAGAGTCCTATATGAGAAAAGATCAGGAGAAATGTACTTGCAAAAAAAAAATCCAACCCCCCCACCACCCATAGAATCCCGAAGAACAAATTAAACCTTAAAGGTCTTGAAAATCAGTGGCGAAAAAAAAAAAAAAGAAAAGGAAATATAGCTCCTCCATAATATGAAATGCTCCATGTTAGATAAGACCCGTCATTAGAGAAAGCGGTAAGCGTAGTGCTTGGTAATGCTGGCAGATTCTGCTTTCTCTGGAAACCTTTAAATACACAAAATCCATACAAACTAAATTAAAGCAGCTGCTGTGGTTTGACAGAAATAAAAAGGTTCACATATTAAAAAGCATGGGACTTCTGAAAATATATAAAAAAAAAAGCACTCTGTAAAGCATTACGGGCGGTTTTAATACCTGCTCTACAAAATCCATATTTTCGGGGCTTTAGAAGTTAAGACGCCAACAAGTGACAGTGCTCAAATATACGTAATCCTCTTTGTAGGACTCTTTTTTTTTTTTTTAAATAAATAAATTTATGTTTTTAGCTTTGGCAGATTTTTTTTTTTTATCTTTTTATGTCTGACTTTCATCTGCAAGCGACAATATGTCAGGCAAATGGAAAAATGCAATCATCGCAGGGCAGCCGCGGTTTTGTTTGTTTTACGTCATCAATGGATCTTGGCCATTTTCCATTAAGAGTCATGTGCGGAATTCATTTTGACTGTGCCTGGTAAAGTTAAATGCCGGTTTCATTCAAAATCTCATTCATACTATTATTGCTGCTCCAGGGTGGTCCACCCAGAACCAAAATTTCACACTGATGATGTTTCTAATTAGTTGAACCACATGTTTTTTTTTTTTTAACTTTAACAGTACAATCAACAAGCTAGGGAAGGGAGAAAACCTCTGAGTGCTGCTTAAATGCAGCAAAGAAAAATTAGGTCTCCTGCCCTGCCAGGGGCTTAAGGCAGCAGCATACCAAGACATTTTGGACACTTTCATGCGCCCAACTTTGTGGGAACAGTTTGGGGATGGCCCCTTCCTGATCCAACATGACTGCACACCAGTGCACAAAGCAAGGACCATAAAGACTGCACAGAGTCCTGGCCTTAACCTGATAGAACACCTTTGGGATGAATTAGAGCCCAGCCTGCGAGCCAGGGCTTATCTCCAACATCAGTGCCTGACCTCACAAATGCGCTTCTGGAAGAATGGTCAAACATTCCCATAGACACACTCCTAAACCTTGTGGACGGCCTTCCTAGAAGAGTCAAAGCTGTTATAGCTGCAAAGGGTGGCCAACTTAATATTGAACCCTACGGACTAAGACCCTATACACGCGGTCGGAAATTCCGACCACAAAATCTGACGGATTTTTTCAGACGGATTTTGTCCAAAACTGGTGTTGCACAGTCGGACAAAGTTGTCGGAAAATCCGATCATTCCGAACTTGGTGACGTTTGTTGCGTACGACGGACCTACGTAGAGGCTAGTAGCCAATAGCTTTGGTCTCATAATTTGATCTGAGCATGCATGGCACTTTGTCCGTCGGAATTCTCTACACACGATTGGAAACATTTCGATATAAAATCCGATGGAGTCCGATGGAGCCACACACGGGCGGATTTTCCGACAACATAGTCCGATCGGACATTTTCCGTCGGAATAAGACTGGGAAGCCATTAAAGTTCATGTAAAGGCAGGTGTCACAATTTTGGTAATATAGTGCATGTGTTAATGCTAGGTGTTCATGAACAAAAGATAGAGCCAGATTGTTAATATTGTGAGCACTTCTTACCATGTGACTACAGGACTTTTGAAGGCCACAGAAAAGGAGAAAACCCATTAGCATTTATATTTAGTTATGTTAAAGGTGCAACATTCCCACACTGCTGGGTTTATATGCTTGTTTTTGTCTAATGCCCCGTACACACGGTCCGATTATCGTACGACAGATCGTACGATTTCTGTTGTTTAAAACACCAATATCGTATACAACAGTGCAAAAAGTGCTTAATGTAGTTACGATTTCCGTCGTACGATTCCGAAAAAAACTTTCGGCGTGCGTAGCTACGTATCGGAAATGATGTCCGGGTTCTGGGTTATTTTCGTGTTTCCGATCATGCGTGGTGCTTGTCGAACGACTTTTAACGGACGAATACTGTACTGATTACACGATTGTCGTACGATGGGCTGTCGTCCAACCAAAGTTTTCCTGTTTGTCCCTTCGGATTTGGTTGGAAGGACTATCGTGATCGGCTGTCGAAAGCTGCGTACTAACGATCAGATTATCGAACGATCTGTCCGAAAGCGACTTTTTTCGTACGATAATCGGACCGTGTGTACGGGGCATTAGGCAGCCTTTCTCAACTGTTTTACTCAAAATAAACCCTTAAAATAAGTTTTAGGTTTCAGGAAACCTCTACTGAAATTATTAATTTAGGTCAGTGGGAATAATGTCTCCTTATATAGGTGGCTTGTAGTAAAAATGCCTCCCTTGCATTGGTGGTCAGTATACCACACTTACATATAGCTAAAAATATAATTGATGCCATGCCGCTGGTTCTGCCAAGTGGTATTGGACCTGGAAACAACCAGGCACCATCAGATTTAAGTTCAATTAGCCACAGTTCAAAGAACCTCTAGCCACCTCTAAAAGAACCACAGGCTTTCATGGAACCCCGGTTGAGAATGGCTGGTCTAGGGGGACCATGAAACGCAACTATACTTACCTTATCATTCACCCCCTTAGACTTCCTTCCAGCTGCGTGATCGGTCTCTATAGCTGCTTCTCTTCACAATTCCTTTGATCACAGGCCTTCTGACGCCATCACGTACAATGCAGGACCAGCGGTCCTGCAATGTAAATGAGGACACCAAAGGCCCACCCATAGTCTCGAGTGTGAAAGCTGAGAAGAATGCCGGCTGCTGTGTGAATGACGAATAAGGTAAATATAACTGCCTTTTATGTTCCATCCAGAAAAACAAAGAAATTAACCCTTGAAGTGTGGCGGAGCTACACTGAAGGGGTAAATTTTTATGTTCGGTTTTAAGAAACTCTGTAATTTATTAATAAGGACGTGTCCTACTTCCAGATTATCTACATGATCTGCATGGCAGTGACATGATAAGGGCACACTATTGCCCGTTCACTTCCGTGTGGAGGTTTATCTGAAATATCAATACATGTTACTGGATTTTCAGATACCCACTGACCAATCCTGGTGGAACCTTGGTTGAGTCAAGCCAATTAGTTTATGTCTAGCCCTGGTTTGAATTTGAAGCAGGACGCCAACTGCATGGTTTATTTCAGTTGCTTTGGTTTTGTCGTACAATCCCAACAAAATATACACTGTGCTACCAAAGGTTTGAGGTCACCTGAAGTCAACATTGGTAGAGACAAGCCAATTTTTTCATGTCCAGCCCTGGCTTGAATTTCAAGAAGGGAGCTAACTGCATGGTTTCTTTCAGTTGCTCCTGTTTTGTCGTACAATCCCAAAATAAACATACACTGTGGCACCAAAGGTTTGAGGTCACCTTAGATCAACATTGGTAGTAGACTTGTGCAATTCGTTTAGCTACGCATTCGTTATTCGTCAAAATTCGTTATATTCGTTCATTCATATCGTACGAATGAACGAATGATTTAGTAAAAATTTTAACGAATAACGAATTATCGAAACGAACGAATATGAAAAACAACGAAAATACAAAATAATTAAATTAGAAACAACGAAACTACGAATGAATGAAAATCCGAAAACGAAAACAGAGAAAACGAAAATACCGAACAAAGATTCAAAAATAACGAAAATCTAAATGAACGAAAAAATTCGTACATTCGTAACTTTATTTTTTTTGTTTGTTGATTCGTAATTTTCTGTGTCTCTTACAATGGCGCTGCTTAACGTGCTTCGAATGGATTTGTAAATTCGTTACTTTTTTTTGTTAGTTGATAAATGTGGTTGGGTCGGAGGCACTGTGTTTTGGTGGATTTTTGAGTTAAGTTCTGACTTGTGAGAGAGAAATTCTTTGTTTCTTAAACATATAAATAGCGTACACATTACATAAAATTATGAATTATGCTCCGATTACGAATCTACGAAAACAATGTTACGAAAGTACGAATAAATCAATTTTACGAAAGTATGAATGTAACTAAATCTACGAAAATACGAATGCGTCCGAATACAAAATATAACGAAAATACGAATTTCGAATAATAACGAAAATTAGACTAACGGAAAAACGAATCAACGAAAAAAGAACTCTTACGAAAATACGAACGAGTCAGAATACGAACACCGACGACTTACGAAATTACGAATCGTTACGAATCAACGGAAACGAACAGAAACGAAACTAAACAAATTTTTCTATTGTGCACATGTCTAATTGGTAGAGACAAGCCAATTTTTTCATGTCCAGCCCTGGTTTCAGTTTCAAGAAGGGCGCTAACTGCATGGTTTCTATCAGGGGCTCCTGTTTTATCACACAATCCCAAATAAAAACAGCCACCAAAGGTTTCAGGTCCTCTGAACATCACATCTGTATGAGCTTGTTGGGTATCTCAATTTAAAACCATGGTCATAAATGTAGAGTTGTGCCCCCATTTGCAACTACAACATCCTCCACTCTTCTTGGAAGGCTTTCCACAAGACTTTAAAGTGCGTCTGTTGGAATGTTTGCCCATTTAGCCAAAAAGAACCTTTATGAGGTCAGGTCACAATGTTGGATGAGAAGACCTGGCTCACAATCTTCATTCCAGTTCATCCCAAAGGTGTTCAGTAGGGTCAAAGTCAAGATTTTCAAACAAACTCATCACACCATGACTTTATGGACCTGAACTCAACTGCTGTATTTAGAAGAGTGTTTATGTTCTTTTTTCCCCATATAGTGTAAAGCCCCATACACACGGTCGGATTTTCCGATGGATTCTGTCCTATGGGACAATGTTGTCGTAAATTCCGACCGTGTGTAGGCACCATCGGACAGTGTACCTCGGATTGTCCGACGGACAAAGTCCTATCTCCTGCTGGATAGATTTTTCGACAACTTTGTCCGATCACACCAAATCCGATCGTGTGTAGCGAATTCCGACGGACAAAGTGCCAAGCATGCTCAGATCACATTACAAGACCAAAGCTATTGGCTACTAGCCTCTACGTAGTCCCGTCGTAGGCAACAAACGTCACCACGTTCAGAATGATCGGATTTTCCGACAACTTTGTCCGACCGTGTGTATGCAACACCAGTGTCGGACTGATGGATTTGGTGGTCGGATTTTGGTGGTCGGATTTTCCGACCGTGTGTATGGGGCTTTAGCCCCAGTACACACGGTTGGAAATTCCGACCGAAAATGTCTGATCGGACCATGTTGTCAGAAAATCCGTGTGTGGGCTCCATCAGACTTTTTCCATCGGAATCTCCGACGGAAAAAATTTGAGATCCTGCTCTCAAATTTTCCGTCAACAAAATCCGATCGGACTTTTTTCGATCGTGTGTAGAGAATTCCGACGGACAAAGGGCCCCGCATGCTCAGATCAAATTACGAGACCAAAGCTATTGGCTACTAGCCTCTACGTAGTTCCGTCGTACGCAACGAACGTCACCACGTTCAGAATGATCAGATTTTCCGACAACTTTGTCCGACCGTGTGTATGCAACACCAGTGTCGGACAAAATCCATCAGAAAAAATCATACGGATTTTGTGGTCGGAATTTCCGACCGTGTGTAAGGGGGGCTAATAGCAGATTGGCCCTTCTATGTACAGTTACGGCGGGAACATTATATTAGACTCTCTGTCGTGGGCTGGGATTGCTGTAAATGAATATAAAAATAATCTGAAAATATAAAAATAAAGGACCGGATTTGTGGCATTGGTGGAATTTCTGTCCCTTAAATTATAGCCAGGTTTTGTTAGGTCGCCATTTTGAATACAAATGGAACTTAGCGGACTTTATGAACTAAGACCCAAGTGCATTGTTCTTGCATTCTAGTTGCGGACACAAGGAACTTTCTGAAACACTGTTTGTAAAGGAGAGCCAATCCCCACCGTGTGACAATTGCCAAGACTGCAGCATCCTATTTAAATATCCCATCCATCAAACATCAGACCGAGCCTTCTATCTGCGGTGGCTGTGATGGGCTCTGATTGATTATTAAGGTATCTATGGCCAAAGGCGAAAGCATTTCCTGACAGCTAATGACCAGCTGGTAGAATTAAAGGATTACGCCGCAGAAGACGGTCGGATTGGCCTGGAGAGAACAAAGGGAATTACTTGACCTGAAAAGCTTCTTCCCAGTTCAGCCGAGACTTTGATCTTCACGCCATCTTAAACATTTCTCTTTAAATAATAATCACTTTAATATTCTGCCTTTGTGCGATGTTCGGGGATCTATGAATAGCAACCACCGCTCTCAGGCTAAGTGGGAAGCAGCCACTTCTCTGAGCTCGTGGCCTTTATCACAGCGCAGGGACCTATGTAAAGTGCAATATCAAAGCAACACTCTAGTCTGAGGGATGGCAAGTTATTGAAGGGCATTGTCACTTCCCTAGTATGTAAAGCCATTCAGAGAAGGATTATGTGGGCTACTCTTAAAGGACGTGGCTCCAGAACATATTTATCTGTAAATCCCTTCCTTACTTTCTCTTTTACGTCCTCTCCTTTTTTAATGTTTCCTTCCGTCCTTCCTTCCTCCCTTCCTTCCACCCTTCCTTCATTTAAATTTTTTCTATCATTCCTTTGCTAAAAATATGCACTGTCACTGTACTAATGACACTGGCTGGAATGGGGTTAAACATCAGGGGAGATCAAAGGGTTAACTGTGTGCCTAGCCAGTGTTTTAGTGTACTGTGCAAGGGGCTTTTACTAGTGGAAGGCATGGATCGGGTGTTTCTGCTTTACCGTAAGACAGGATAAATGCCTTCTGTACTGACAGCGATCTGCTGGGCAGATCGCCACCATTCTGGCTCTTTGTTTAATGATTGTGGGTGCCAGCGGACATGGAGTCTGTGGCAACTGCAGATCAGCTCCCGCTGTGTCTAATCACAGCGGGAGCAGTTCGCCGGCGGCGTGAATGCGTGCCCCAGACCCGGGAGTGTCAGATCACGTACCTAGTACATGATCCGGCACAGCAGTGCCACCTTGCCGCAGTATAGGTACCTTATACTGGTGGCAAGTGGGTAAAGCGGAACTAAACCCTCCTATCATTTTCAGCCAAGGAAGCTGCCATATTGGCCTCTGTTTGATCTTCAGCTGCCATGGTGCTGCACTTGTGAGCAGTTATGACACCAGCCATGGGATGGTTTGACAGTTTGGTTAGGCACACAAGCAGGGGTGGCTGGTGTTTTTTGTTTTTGTTTGGGGGGGGGGGCGACAAACAACTGAACCTCCCCCCACGGCAACTCATACCCCCCATTACCCCCTGCTGTCTGTCTGCCGGTCGGGTGGCAGACATCGGTGGGGATCAGGCATCCAAGGAGCAGCAGTGGGGATCTGGCATCCGAGGAGGAGCGGCGGGGATCGGGGGGACCAAGCAACGGCGGAGATCGGGCATCCTGGCATCAACCAGAGTCTCTTCTCCTCCTCGCTTCCACCGTGCGTCTCCTCCCCTCCTCCTAGGCATCCAATAGGATAACATGTCCTTTCAGCCAATCGGAAGACGGGTATCAGACCCGCTTCACGATCGGCCGGGAGGAGGGTCAGTGTTGCAACAGCGAATATTCATTCGCTGTTGCAACACAATTGGGTGGGCTCCAGACGCAATGCTCTGCGTCCCGAGCCCACCCTATTTTGAAGCCTATTAGAGCCTCTGCATGGGGCATGGATAGGGGGGGTGGCGCCGTGTGCCCACAATGGATGGGCCGCCCTTGGACACAAGCAAAAGCGACAGTTACATTCCTAGGTAAAAAAAACTATTATTGGTAATTTTTGCCACGTACAAATTGCCTTTGGAAGCGTATATATTTTTGTCCAAGGGCTGGAATTCCCCTTTAATTGGAAATAAAGTTACTAAACTCTAAACGCGGTCACTCAAGGTAACGCACATCTTCACCGCCACCTGTTTAAAGGGCCGCAGTCTGTCTGTTTATCTGCCTAATTACCATTATTCATCAAGGTCCACGTCTCATCGTATGACTGAGAAATGTATTACCGCCGCGGTCCCCGGGGTTTTGGATCAGCATTTCAGCGCCTGTGCGCGGTGTAGGTACGGGGGCCGGAATCGGAGGCATTAGTGTTGCCGATCACACTCCTGAGTGGCAAGTTCCAGGAATGTAAATGTGGAGACAAAGGGAGGCATGGAGTGACAGGGAGGGCTCCCCGCAGGTCCTCTGGGGAAAGCCTTTCAAAACTCTTTTCAATATTCATTTCACAAAGACTTCACAAAAGTTCCATCACCGGCAGATCGCTGCTAATTGAGGTGAAAAGCAACCCAAAGTGTCTTTCATTAAAGTAACACTGTCATTTGGAATCAATGAGAAACTCCAGTTTTGTTGAAAAAAAAATAAAAAAGAACTCTGGGTTAAATATATACATTGTAATCCTGTATACACCTGCTTCTGTTCTGCAGGTACTGAGATGGGCCCGTGTGGGGAACTTTCTGAAATCTTTCAGCAGGGGGAGGTTCAGCCTTCATTATGATGACATGAGCCAACCCAGTGCAGTAATAACAGGAGACCTCATCCCTTTAGAAATAATAGCATGCTAATCATACAAGGTTAAACACGAGAGAACGATGGAATACGATGCATTGCAATGCCTGGGAACTTCATAGCTTAATCCCTGAGAATGTGGGCAGTGGGGTGGTCGGGGCACCGCAGTGAACGGTGGACATGGCCAAATTACATTTTTAAAATGGGAGGGCCTTAACCACTTCCGTACCGCCGCACGCCGATATACGTCCTAACTTTGAAGAGGCATATCGTTGATATGGCAGCAGCTAGCTGCCATAACCCCGGTATCCTCTTCTTTGGCGGGCGGTCCGGTTTCCGATAATAGTGGTCTCTGCATCAGATTCGCCGCAAGATCACTTTTATCGGCAGCGGGAGAGGGGCCCTCCGCTTACCGGAGCTGTCGGCAGCGGCGGAGGCGATTGGATCCTCTTCCTTGCTGGGCATAGAGACGAGTGAGGGGAAGATGGCCCCCACCCATCTCCATACCATTGCAGAGCAGAAGCGACGTCAAAACGTCGCTTCCGCCCATAGCTCTTAAAGGACCATTTGTTTATTTTTTAAATGGCAATTTTTTTTTATTGCATTTTAGTGTAAATATGACCCCCAGATCTCATATTTAACCGCTTCCAGACCGCCTCACGCAGATATACTGCGGCAGAATGGCACGGGCAGCCATAATCACGTACCTGTACATGGCCCTTTAATTGCCTGCCCGTGGGGCGCGCTCGCGACCTGGCCGGAGCTCCGTGACCGCGGGACCTGCGGACGCGATCGCCGCTGGTGTCCCGCGATCGGGTCACAGAGCTGAAGAACGGGGAGAGGTCTGTGTAAACAAACCTCTCCCCGCGCTTCCTACTCTGCCTGTCATTGATCGGCTGTTCCCTGTCATCGGGAAAGCCGATCAATGACGTCAGACGTCAGACCCGCCCCCTAATGTAAAAAACACACACACGTCACAGCCCATAACCCCTCCCCCCCCCTAGTGGTTAACTCTTTCACTACAACTGTTATTTATACAGGAATAAATGCATTTAAATAGCATTGATTGCTGTATAAATGACAATAGTCCCAAAAATGTGTCAAAAATGTCCGATGTGTCCGCCATAATGTCGCAGTCACAATAAAAATCGCTGATCGCTGCCATTAGTAGTAAAAAAAAAAAAATTTATATAAATGCTATAAAACTATCCCCTATTTTGTAAACGCTATAACTTTTGCGCAAACCAATCAATAATCGCTAATTGCGATTTTTTTTACCAAAAATATGTAGAGAATACGTATCGGCCTAAACTGAGGAAAAAAAAAATTTTTTTATAGATTTTTTGGGGACATTTATTATAGCAAAAAGCAAAAAATATTGCATTGTTTTCAAAATTGTCGCTCTATTTTTGTTTATAGCGCAAAAAATAAAAACCGCAGGGGCGATCAAATACCACCAAAAGAAAGCACTATTTGTGGGAAAAAAAGGACACCAATTTTGTTTGGGAGCCACGTCGCACGACCGCGCAATTGTCAGTTAAAGCGACGCAGTGCCGAATCGCAAAAAGGGGCCTGGTCCTTTGTCTGCCAATTGGTCGGGGCTGAAGTGGTTAAGAGGTCCTGCCATGCTTTTTTTCTATTACAATGGCTGTTTATACATTTTTGTAATAGAAATAAAAGTGACAATTTTTTTTATAAAAAGAACAATGTAAAAATAAAAAACAAAATGTAAAAAGAATTGTTAAAAAAAAATAATTTAAACGCGCCCCGTCCCACTGAGCTCACGTGCAGAAGCGAACGCATACTTGAGTAGCGCTCGCATATGAAAACGGTGTTCAAACCACACATATGAGGTATTGCCGCAATCAGTAGAGCAACAGCAATAATTCTAGTCCTAGACCTCCTCTGTAACTCAAAACATGCAACCTGTAGAATTTTTTAAATTTCGCCTATGGAGATTATTAAGGGTAGAAGTTTGTCGCCATTCCACGAGCGGGCACAATTTTGAAGCGTGACGTGTTGGGTATCAATTTACTCAGAATAATATTATCTTTTTACAATATAAAAAAAATTGGGCTAACTTTTCTGTTGTCTTATTTTTTAACTCAAGTATTGTAACGACCTCCATTTTATTCTCTAGGCTCTTAGAAAAAAAAATTATAATGTTTGGGGTTCTAAGTAATTTTTCTAGCAAAAAAAACTTTGTAAACTTGTAAACAACAAATCTCAAAAAGAGGCTCAGTCAAGTGGAAAAAGGATAATTGTAGAGTCTACATTTCATTTCAGTGCCACGTAAAGTCTACCTGGCAATCCACCATTTTATTGCCACTTAAAGTGCACCTGGCTCCCACCTTCCCACCATTCCAGTGGCTTTCAACTATACACTCTTCCAGTTACACTGATAGTGCACATGGCAGACACCTACCTACCCTCACCATTTTGGTGACACTTAGGACTCATTCCCACTATGAGCAGCGTCCGAGCGCCACGCATATGGTGGCTGCATTCGTTTTCTCTTTTTTTTTTTTGTCTTAAATATTTTCAGCACTTAAAGAGAATACCAGTTTATCCTGCCCAAAAATGTCATGTTCTTTTTACTTCCTTGAGAGATGAACTAGAAATAAAAGGGGAGAGGGCTCTACTGGGCACACATAGATGTAAGAGTGATTCTGATGGACACTCCCTGATGTAACTGGGGACACTGCTGAACTATGATGGGCACCCATGGATGTGCAGGGACTCTGATGGCACACCTGGATGTAAGAGGGACTTTGCTGGGCACACATGGATGTTACGGGGGGCTCTGATAAGTTTTCCTGGATAAAAGGGGGGACTCTGCTGGGCACTCCTGAATGTAAGAGGAACTTTGCTGGGCACTCCTGGATGTGAGGGGGTACTCTGCTGATCACACATGGCTGTAAGCGAGGACTCTGCTGGACACTCCTGGATGTAAGGGAGTACTCTGCTGGTCACACATGGCTGTAAGGGAGGACTCTGCTGGGCACTCCTTAATGTAAGGGGGTACTCTGCTGGTCACACATGGCTATAAGGGAGGACTCTGCTGGGCACTCCTGATGTAAGGGGGTACTCTGCTGGTCACACATGGCTGTAAGGGAGGACTCTGTTGGGCACTCCTTAATGTAAGGGGGTACTCTGCTGGTCACACATGGATGTAAGGCAGGACTCTGCTGGGCACTCCTAGATGTAAGGGGGTACTCTGCTGGGCACTGCTGGATTTAAGGGGGGACTCTTCTGGGCATTCCTCGATGTAAGGGGGGACTCTGCTGGGCACTTCTGGATGTAAGGGGGGAATCTGCTGGGCACACATCGCTCTAAGGGAGGACTCTGCTGGGCACTCCTGGATGTAAGAGGAACTCTGTTGGGCACACATGGCTGTGGGGGTGCTCTGCTGGACACTCCTGGATGTAAAGGGGGGACTCTGCTGGCTACACATAAATGTCACGATTTTGCGATTCCTGATACACATCAATGTAAACCTAGAATAAAAGGAGACTCTGATGGGCACTCCTGGATGTGGGGACTTTTTATATAACTGATTTCTTTCAGCCCTGCAAATATTTGAAATATATGATGTAGCCCTGATACTGAAAAGTTTGAAGACCCCCTGGTGTAAACTACTAATCACCCATTCCCCATACAACCACAATCATCCCATTTTTGTCCAATATACTCTCAATGGACAAAAATTACATCCCGGTGTACGTTCCCTGCGGCCCTCACGCGTAATATGTTCCGCTCGGCTATAAGTGTTTATCTATCGGCATCAGCCAGCTGCGAATCTAGGGACAGATAAGTATATAGTGTTTATGAAAAGATTCCGGAATCCAATAGAAAGTAATAAAGCTTTGATCTATGTTGGTGAAACTTATAGGCCCGCACATGTCAAGCGGCCACCTTCGGCTGACCTCCACCGACGCTATCAAAGCAAACCAAATCTAAAAGCAGTTTTAATACATTTTCTCCCCAAAGATTACATCTCTTTTTATTACTTATTTGCGTCATTGCTGAGATTTAGCTGATTTTCAATTTGATTACGGCCGTGAATTGGTTTTTAGTATGTTTTAGGTCGCAAAGACTTGTATAATTTCACGAAAGCGGGAGTTTAATTTTAAAGCGCATATGGCTTGCAACAGTACCTAAGGCACCTTAAGGCATGGAGAGGTGGGCTCACAGGCAGTATCATTGTATGTCATCTTAGCATGCCTTAAGGAAGATCTCAACCCAATCACAAGTTTTAATATGTCAATGAAACGTCAAAAATTGTTGGCCTTTTTTTTTTTTTTTTTTTTTAAATAAATGTTCTAAGCCTGTAGAAAAAAAATATATTTATCAAAATAGACACTTTACATAAAACATAATAAATAAATAAAAATAAATACAAAAAGGAACAAGCAAAACACCTATAAAAAAAAAGAGAAAAAAAATAAATAAATGTTCTAAGCCTGTAGACAAAAATGATATTTATCATAATAGACACTTTACATAAAACATAATAAATAAATAAATAAATAAAAATAAAAACAAAAAGGAACAAGCAAAACACCCATACAAAAAAAAGAGAAAAAAAATAAAAAAAAGAGGAAGAAAGAAATGTGTCCATTATGAAGGCATACTATTATTTTTTGTTCATTCGGTAACCCAGGTCCTGAAGTGAAGTGAAAAGAGAGCCATGGGGTCCACGTATTTAAAAACTGTTCTGTTTTATCATTTTCCGATGACAGCCGACATTTAACATCACAAATGGCATCTAATTGGACCACCCATTCCTCCATTGATGGTATCACATTAGGCTTCCAATGCCGAGGAATTACAGCTCCTGCTGCTGAAAGGAAAAGTCTAAAGCAGCCTTTCTCAACCTTTTCAACACAGAGGAACCCTTGAAATAGTTCTTCGGTCTCGGGGAACCCCTGCTAAAAAATTAAAAATCTACAACTCATGATACATTAGTGTGATGGTCAGTGAGAGTAATGGTCCTTACACTTGTGGTCATTGGGAAGAATTACCTCCTTACAGATAGCCTTGAGATTGTCCATAATTTTAAAATGGTGCCTTGAGATTGTCCATAATTTTAAAGGGAGCCTTGAGATTGTCCATAATTTTAAAAGGGTGCCTTGAGATTGTCCATAATTTTAAAAGGTGCCTTGAGATTGTCCATAATTTTAAAGGGTGCCTTGAGATTGTCCATAATTTTTAAAGGGTGCCTTGAGATTGGCCATAATTTTAAAAGGTTGTCTTGAGATTGTCCATAATGTTAAAGGGAGCCTTGAGATTGTCCATAATTTTAAAAGGGTGCCTTGAGATTGTCCATAATTTTAAAAGGGTACCTTGAGATTGTCCATAATTTTAAAAGGTTGTCTTGAGATTGTCCATAATGTTAAAGGGAGCCTTGAGATTGTCCATAATTTTAAAGGGTGCCTCGAGATTGTCTATAATTTTAAAGGGAGCCTCGAGATTGTCCATAATTTTAAAGGGTACCTTGAGATTGTCCATAATGTTAAAGGGAGCCTTGAGATTGTCCATAATTTTAAAGGGTGCCTTGAGATTGTCTATAATTTTAAAGGGAGCCTCGAGATTGTCCATAATTTTAAAGGGTACCTTGAGATTGTCCATAGTTTTAAAGGGAGCCTTGAGATTGTCCATCATTTTAAAGGGTGCCTTGAGATTGTCCATAATTTTAAAGGGAGCCTTGAGATTGTCTATAATTTTAAAGGGAGCCTTGAGATTGTACATGATTTTAAAGGGTGCCTTGAGATCAGGGCTCAAGTCCTGCGGGAACGCATGGGAACGGAGTTCCTGTACTTTTTCCACAACAGGAACTCAGTTCCCGTTAGCAGCCGTGTCCTACAAGACTTTGAAGTATGCGAGCTGTGTGGCAGGTGCTACACCAGCAACTGCTGACACTGCTCACAATAGTAAGTGCCGCACACCTGACCATTCAGGCATTGCCAGTAGGGGGCCCCATGACAGCTTCTGCTTTGATCTACCTGTCAATCACAGCTAGCTGATGGGTAGATCAGGTCCCTGCTGCTAAGAGATTGTATTTAGTCAGACCTCTCGTGATGCGTTCCTCCCCGCCAGCCCCTCCTGATTTTTTGTCTCCTCATCTCCCGGCGAGTGGATCTTGGGTGAGAGTTCCCACACTTTTTTCCCCAGGACTTGACCCCTGCTTGAGATTGTCCATAATTTTAAAGGGTGACTGGACTGAAAAAAGGTTGAGAAACACTCTTTTAGATATATGGCTTTCATTGGAAGAATTTTTGATGATCCTGCCATGGAGGTCCTTGTTCAGGCACTTCCTGTTATTGGGTGACAACTGTCTGTCCATTGTGATCCTTGCTACATGACAAGGATGAGATTTCAGGGGCCATACCAATGCATTGCACAATGCCCACCATTATCACTCTTGGGAAACCTTGAAGGCATGCTGAATTGGCCTCACAGTCAGTATCATCTAATATAATTTTTGCATGCCATAAAGTAGTTTTAACCCCATTCACAATGGTCCACCATTTTCACAATCAGGAAGTCAAACCAGAACAATGATATCATTTCAAATGTTGTCCAACCGTTTTTGTTGGAAAAATATTTAGTGATCCTGCCATGGAGGTCCTTGTTCAGACACTGAACTGTATCCCATTTGTGCTCCTGCATTGTCTCCTTGCCACATGGCCAGGATGAGATACCAGGGCCATACCAACACATTTCACAAGCATGGTCCGTTATTCCATTATCACCCTAAAGTGGCCTCACAGTCAGTATCATTTCACGTCATTTAAGCGTGACTTAAAGTAGACCTAAGCCCAGTCACAAATTGTTACCCACTTAGGGTTTAGATCTACATTGGCGCTAAAGCTTATTTAGTGATTGGGTTTACATCTACTTTGATTATATTTGGAGTATGAATTGTATATACATCTTACTATATCTATGGCTTCATGGCATGTAGTGTGTCCAATGAAACTCAAGGACTGATTTTTGTTTCTGCCTGAAGTCGCCCTTTAAACTCCCCGAGGCTGTTTGGCCCTTACATAGGTTGAAGGTGACCCCAGTAAAGCCAGTACATAGATATTTCTACATACACTCTAATGTATGTACAGTGCTGCAGTCGGCTTGACTCATGCAGATGATATCTGTGTGCCGAGCGCCGGCTGGAACGAGCTTCCCTGCCATAGCCGGCACCATACTTCTCTTACATTAGGAAGCACTACAGTAAATTAAACTTAATGCATAATAATTAATGGAATATTTATTAGATAAAATTGGCAAGTGGCTTTTTTTTTTTTTTTAAGGATCATAGCATTACTTTCCCTCCCCCGCCTCCGTGAGACTGAAATCAGGACCGCAAAATTGACATTTACCTGTGTATAATATTTATTTAAAAAAAATAAAAAATGAATGTAAGCGGAAAATGGCATTAAAAATACAAAATAACATCAGGAAATAAATACAGTGACACAGCCATGATGAGGAAATCAATGATGCAATCCTCATCAAGTCAATCTAGATAAAAATGAGTGCCTTTGAAGTCTCCTGCCAGTCACTCTTGTCCTCCCAGCTCTTTTCTCTTTCTTTCCATCCTTATTCTCTTTCTTTTTTCCATGTACACTATCATTCCCTTCCTTCCTGCCTTCCTTCCTTTCTTTCTTCCTCTCGTTTACCCTTTTTCCCTACTTTCTTTCTTGCCTTCCTTATCTCCCTCCTTTCTTTCATCTATCCTATCCCTCCTTCTATTCCTTCCTCACTCCCCTTCTTTCCTCATTATTTTTCTTTCTTATATTTCCTTGCACTGTTACTTCTTTTCCTTTATTCTTCCTTCCTTTCTTACCTCTCTTCCTTTCTTTCATCTATCCTATATCTCCTTTTCCTGCTTATACCCTTCCTCAATATTGTTTTCCGTCTCTCTTTTCCCTTCCTTCCTTCCTTCTTTCCTTCCTTCCTTCCTTCCTTCCTTCCTTTTCCTTCCTTCCTTCCTTCCTTCCTTCCTTCCTTCCTTCCTTCCTTCTCTCTCTCCCTTCTTTCCTTCCCTTTCCTTCCCCCTCCTTCCTTCCTTCCTCCCTTCCTCCCTCCCTCCCTCCCACCCTTCCTTACTTCCTTCCTTCCTTTCCCTTCCTTCTTCCTACCTTCCTTTCTTACGTTCCCCTCCTCCCTCCCCCTCCCTTCCCTTCTTCCTTCCTTCCTTCCTCCCTCCCTCCCTCTCCTTTCCTTCTCTACTCCCTTCCGTCCTTCCTTCCTCCCTCCCCTTCCTTCTCTTCTCTCTCCCTCCCTTCCTTCCTTCCTTCCTTCCTCCCTCCCCTTCCTTCTCTTCTCTCTCACTCCCTTCCTTCCTCCCTCCCCCTCCCTTCCTTCCTTCCTCCCTCCCTTCCTTCCCCCTCGCTTCCTCCCTTCCTTTTTTCCCCTTCCTTCTTCCTCCCTTCCTTTCTTCCTTCCCCATCCTTCCTCCCCCTCCCTTCTTCCTTCCCCCTCCCTTCCCTCCCTTCCTTCCTTCCTTCCCCTTCCTCCTTCCCCCCTTCCTTTCTTCCTCCCCCTCCTCCCTCCCCTCCCGTCCCTTCCTTCTCTTCTCCATTCCTTCCTTCCTTCCTTCCTTCCTTCCTTCCTTCCTTCCTTCCTTCCTTCCTCCCTCCCCCTTCCTTCCTTCTCTTCTCCCTCCCTCCCTTCCTTCCTCCCTCCTTCTCTATCTCTGTAGTCCAGGTCATGGTTAATGGGTTGGGGTTCCATGGTTGGCATTATTCGGATGTGTTCTTCCTCCTGGCAGCTCTCACAGAATCTCTGGTCCATTTTTTTTTCACTTTCACTTTACACTCGGGTCGGAGAAATAGAACAACTTAGGACAGGAGTTCCTGTCATGGCAACAGTGAAATTACCAAAAGTTTCCATAGCAACAGCGGTGTAATTAAGGCCTGTTCAGCATCCAGCAGCTGTGTGCACTTTATCTGGGCGGTGGAAAGAAAAAAAAAAAAGAAAGAAAAAGCAGCAATTTGCAGACCTCTTCCTGTTCTGGGGGAAGAGCGCGGAGACGCGGCGAGGCCTAATTATCTCCCCTCTCCCTCTCTCCCAGAGTCATAATGAAGTGCCAGGCAGGACAGGCAGACCCAGAGAGGTGCAAGTTCACTCCAAGCTCTCCGCCAGCCGCAAATCTCACTTCCAAAACGCACAGCGATTTTTTCCCTTTTTTTTCCCCTCGTTTAAGTCACTTAACCTTTTGCTTCGATTTACCTATATACAGGCGAAGAAGCTTCTCGTTACCGAGAAATGACTGAGAAAATTGTCATCCCTAAGGAGAAAAAAACACAAACATCTGACCAAAATTATAATCATACAAGAATGACAATGATACCTTTTTTGTTACCATTTTATTTATATAATAAGCCTTTTTTTCTCCTGTGTCTGTGTTGTTATTCTTCTTTATGTATCTGTTATTTTGCATGTGGTTACAATTTAGTTATTCATAGTGTTTAAACTATTATTCTTATTTCAGGAGGAGCATTTAGGAAAGGTGAACAACAGTACCATTTATGTCACAGTCCCTGTGTAACATTCCCAAAAATAATGGGGGACACATAGAAGTCTTATTTGTATATAAAAGTGTAATGGTTTTATCCCTATTCTTTTTTATATATATTTATATATAACAAAACCATATACTTTTTTTCTTTTTTTTAGTAGAAAACAAAGCCATGTAATTTAATTTATATATATATATATATATATATATATATATATATATATATATATATATATATATATATATATATATATATATTATATATATATATATATATATATATATATATATATATACAGTGGCTTGCGAAAGTATTCGGCCCCTTGAACTTTTCAACCTTTTGCCACATTTCAGGCTTCAAACATAAAGATATAAAATTTTAATTTTTTGTGAAGAATCACCAACAAGTGGGACACAATTGTGAAGTGGAACGAACTCTGTTGGATTTTTGAAACTTTTTTTAACTAATAAAAAAATGAAAAGTGGGGCGTGCAAAATTATTCGGCCCCTTGCGTTAATACTTTGTAGAGCCACCTTTTGCTGCGATTACAGCTGCAAGTCGCTTGGGGTATGTCTATATCAGTTTTACACATCGAGAGACTGAAATTCTTGCCATTCTTCCTTGCAAAACAGCTTGAGCTCAGTGAGGTTGGATGGAGAGCATTTGTGAACAGCAGTTTTCAGCTCTTTCCACAGGTTCTCGATTGGATTCAGGTCTGGACTTTGACTTGGCCATTCTAACACCTGGATACGTTTATTTGTGAACCATTCCTTTGTAGATGTTGCTGTATGTTTGGGATCATTGTCTTGTTGGAAGATAAATCTCCGTCCCAGTCTCAGGTCTTTTGCAGACTCCAACAGGTTTTCATCCAGAATGGTCCTATATTTGGCTGCATCCATCTTCCCCTCAATTTTAACCATCTTCCCTGTCCCTGCTGAAGAAAAGCAGGCCCAAACCATGATGCTGCCACCACCATGTTTGACAGTGGGGATGGTGTGTTGAGGGTGATGAGCTGTGTTGCTTTTACGCCAAACATATCCTTTTGCATTGTGGCCAAAAAGTTCGATTTTGGTTTCATCGGACCAGAGCACCTTCTTCCACATGTTTGGTGTGTCTCCCAGGTGGCTTGTGGCAAACTTTAGACGAGACTTTTTATGGATATCTTTAAGAAATGGCTTTCTTCTTGCCACTCTTCCATAAAGGCCAGATTTGTGCAGTGTACGACTGATTGTTGTCCTATGGACAGACTCTCCCACCTCAGCTGTAGTTCTCTGCAGTTCATTCAGAGTGATCATGGGCCTCTTGGCTGCATCTCTGATCAGTCTTCTCCTTGTCTGAGCTGAAAGTTTAGAGGGACAGCCAGGTCTTGGTAGATTTGCAGTGGTCTGATACTCCTTCCATTTCAAAATGATCGCTTGCACAGTGCTACTTGGGATGTTTAAAGCTTGGGAAATCTTTTTGTATCCAAATCCATCAGTCATTTAGGACAACATTGGATCATTCAGAGATCCTCGCTGAACTTCTGGAGTGAGTTTGCTGCACTGAAAGTAAAGGGGCCGAATAATTTTGCACGCACCACTTTTCAGTTTTTTATTTGCTAAAAAAGTTTAAAATATCCAATAGATTTTGTTCCACTTCACAATTGTGTCCCACTTGTTGGTGATTCTTCACAAAAAATTTAAATGTTATATCTTTATGTTTGAAGCCTGAAATGTGGCAAAAGGTTGAAAAGTTCAAGGGGGCCGAATACTTTCGCAAGCCACTGTATATATATATATATATATATATATATATATATATATATATATATATATATATATATATAATAAATAAATAAATAAATAATAAAAAAAAAAATATATATAATATATATATATATATATATATATATATATATATATATATATATATATATATATATATATATATATATATATAAAATAAATAAATAAATAAATAATATATATATATATATATTCTTCTTTTTAGTAGAAAACAAAGCCATGTAATATATATATATATATATATATATATATATATATAAAATGTTTATATATATATATATATATATATATATATATATATATATATATATATATATATATATATATATATATATATATATATATATATAATTATATATAAATTATATATGTATATATATATATATATATATATTACATGGCTTTGTTTTCTACTAAAGAAAAGTAAAAAAAAGAATATGATTTTGCTCTCTTCCCCAAAAAGGAAAAAAATATGTCTTTGTTTCTTAGCAAATAAAAAAATATATGGCTTTGTTTTCTTCCAAGAAATGATATTGGTTTGTTTTCTGCACCAAAAAAAAGGATATGTTTTTTTTTTTTTTTTTTTTCCCAAAAAAAAAAAAATGTTATGGTTTAATTTTCTTTAAAAAAAAATATGGCTCTGCTTTCCACCAAAAAAATGTTTTGCTTGCTATATAAAAAAAAACAAAAACATTGGTGTCAGTGAGAGGAATAGTGCCCCATTGTTGGTGTTAGTGGAAGGAATAGTACCACATCATTGGTGTCAGTGAGAGGTATAATTTTCCCATCATTAGTATCGGTGGGAGGAATCGTTTTTCCATCATGGGTATCAGTCGGAAGAATAATGCCCCACCATTGGTGTCAGTGAGAGGAATAGTGCCCCATCATTGGTGTCAGTGGGAGGAATAGTGCCACATCGTTGGTGTCAGTGGGAGGAATAGTGCCCCATCATTGGTGTTAGTAGGAGGAATAGTGCCCCATCATTGGTGTCAGTGGGAGGAATAGTGCCCCATCATTGGTGTCAGTGGGAGGAATAGTGCCCCATCATTGGTGTCAGTGAGAGGAATAGTGCCCCATCATTGGTGTCAGTGGGAGGAATAGTGCCCCATCATTGGTGTCAGTGGGAGGAATAGTGCCACACCGTTGGTGTCAGTGGGAGGAATAGTGCCCCATCATTGGTGTTAGTAGGAGGAATAGTTTTCCCATCATTGGTGTCAATGTTAACAATAGTGCCCCATTGTTGTTATCAGTGGGAAGAATAATTCCCAATCATTTATATTGGTACAGGAATGATTGCCGTATTGTTGGTGTGAGTGAGAAGAATAGTGTTCCATTGTTGGTGTCAGTGGAAGGAATAGTGCCCTATTGTTGATGTCAGTACAGAAATGATTGCCCTATTGTTGGTGTCGGTGGGAAGAATAGTGTCCCATGGTTGTTGTCAGTACAGGAATTATTGCACTATTGTTGGTGTCAGTGGGAAGAATAGTGCCCCCAAGGGCCGGATAAAGGCAAGCAAAGGGCCACAGTTTGGAGACCACAGATTCAGAGTAGGGTTGGGTGATGTCACCTTACTGGAGTTTCTAAAATGAGGAAGTAAATCCGTGCTAAAAAAAAAAAAAAAACACTTTAAATTTGCCTTCCTCATTGACTATCATGCATTTTGCTGAAATGGCAACATTTCCAAAAATTTTACATTTTTGGTAAAGCAAATACACCGGATTTTACTAATCCCTATTTATTCTATATTCCCTTCATTTCCTGCAAACTAACTGAAATTTTAAATCAGAGTTACCTTGGGGGCTTCCTGCTTTGGCTGTGTCCGTGGGCCACGTAGGCTTCAGAAAGTGAATTGTGGACTTTTTATATGAAGTTGCATATTTGTACCCAGGCTGTTTTCTTTTATTTTTTGCTGCTTTTATTTAAATTTTACAGAGGTGTCAGATCATTAAGCTCTATGAGTTAATTTTAGCCATGCCTGTTATTATATCTCAGGATAATTTGCTCATCAAAACCTCGAGTGTTTAAATGTGGCAGAGGTGTGAAATCGTTATTCCTTCACATTGCAGAATTATTAAGATGATATGTACTTATTGCTAGCATGAATTTCTCACAAATTGTTTTTTTTTTTTTTTTCAGAAAACATTTTTTTACTCTTTTCTTTCTTTATTTTATCTTCAATTTAAGATGTTGCATTCTCTGATCACCCAAATATATCTCTTAGGATTTATCAACGGTAGAAGTCAGCTATATTTAAAATGATATTGAAATCAAATTATATTC
>CM053026.1:36008083-36033083 GCA_028564925.1 Lithobates sylvaticus | reverse complement strand
TCATTCTCTGCTGCAGAAAAGTGCTTGACTCGAGTATAAGCCGAGGGGGGCATTTTCAGCACAAAAAAATGTGCTGAAAAACTCGGCTTATACTTGAGTATATACAGTAAGCTAACCCCCCCCCCCCCCACAAAATAAATAAACAGTGTAGTTACATGCACCACTGATCCTTCCGACACGCATTGCACATGGTCCACCATTGTCACCATCAAGAAGATCAATGCAATGATGTGCAACGTATGCTGAAGGAAATGCATGTAGGAAATCAGAAGCACTGAGATGGAAAAAAAGGATGAAAGAAGGTGAGAATAGTACTTTATAGGGGGGGGGGGAGCCTTCATGATACACCTGTGTTTTAGCAAACTAAATGTCATCTAGTTAGAGTTTAGATCTATTTCATCGTATACCCTTCTTTCCTTCTCTATAATGTTACAAAAACATTCTCAAATGTCAAAATAAATTTGTTATTACTATAGCTTATAACATTATAATTCTTGTTATTAATATTATTATTATTATTATTATTATTATTATTATTGTTAATAATAATAATAATAATAATAATCATAAAAAAAATAAAAAAAATAATAACAATATCATTTGAAAGTTATTATCATTATTGTTACTGTTTTACATTATTATTACTATTATTATTATTATTATTATTATACATTAGTATTACTATTATTATTATTATTATTATTATTAATGATAATAATAATAATAATAATAATAATAACAACTATCAAATTCTATGGTCACTATTATTTTACTTTGGTTAGTGTTTTTTGTTAAAATATATATATTTTGTTAAGAAAAACGTTCTCACTTTACCCACTTTTGCTCATTTGATGTTACAATCTAAACCTGACACCCAGAGTAGTCAAAGACAAAGCGACATGCCCAAGGACAAGCTAGCTGACACCACGATTCCAGGGCAGTGTCATTCTTCAAACACTAATTCCGTGGTATGTCTGTCCTGTTACACACATCACAGAAACAGATGACACTCTCCCGGCAGCCATGTTGAGTTATTGACTTTGGCCAATCCTCGTAGGACATTAAAGCTCCTCTACTGAAAACAAGGATGAACTACCTGTACGAGAAACTTCTTTTGTCGCAGACTCCGGAGCTGTACATTAGTAATCAGTCAGAGGAGAGTAAACCCATCTGACAGGGAAGGGATTTAGGCAATGGGAGAGAATCGAGTTAGGGGGCCCGAGTTAGCTCTACCAAGGTCCCGAAACTGCGTCCAAGACCACAATAATTTTTCTTTCCTGTTGCCACTGTGCCAAACATAAGTGACCCGTCTTCTCCTGTACAGTTGGGTAGTGATGGATCTGCCAAGAAATAAATACCTAACTCGAATGCAATTATAACCAGCACAAATATATTTAGAGAGGGAAGTTTAAATGAAAATTTGACTTTTTTGCAACATTACGGGCGGCACAGTGGTGTAGTGGTCAGCACTCTCACTTAGCAGTAAGAAGGGTCGCTGGTTCGAATCCCAACAACGACACTACCTGCCTGGAGTTTGCATGTTCTCCCTGTGCCTGCGTGGGTTTCCTCCAGGTACTCTGGTTTCCTCCCACAAGCCAAAGACATGCTGGTAGGTTAATTGGCTTCTGTCCAAAAATTGGCCCTAGTATATGAATGGGGACCTTGGATTGTGGGTTCCTTGAGGGTAGGGACTGATGTGAGTGTGCAATGTGTGGGGATAGGGACAGTTGTAGACACTCACTCAGGTTGAACTGGATGGACTGATGTCTTTATTCAACCTTACTAACTATGAAACTATGAACATTTTACTTCTGTTTCTCCCATGTTATATCACAGGCTGTGCTCCTCTGGCTTCACATGGACATCTAGCTGGATCACGTAGGTGAAAATTATAATCAGCAGATACTACAATTACTTAAATTTAAGAGGAGGAACTAATTCAATCCGTTTTTTGAAAAAGGATATCCTGAAACACTTAAGTACTGAGATAGTTAGGCGCAGTGGTAGAGGCAAGTGTGCTGGTCCTCAAGGCATCTAGACATTTTCATTGGCTCCACCACTGGCCAGCCACTAGTTATCAAACACACAGACCCAGTTACTATCTGGGCCCCCATATAAGCTCACCTTATTCTGTAAATGCGTTTTAGTGTGTTCTAGCTGTGATTGACAGGTAAATCGAAGAGGAAGCTGTCATGGGGCCCCCTACTGGCAATGCCTGAATGGTCAGTCCACCCCTGGTGTGCGGCACTTACTATTGTAAGCTGTGTCGGAGGCTGCTGGTGTAGCACCTGCCACACAGCTCGCATACTTCAAAGTCTTGCAGGACGCGGCTGCTAATGGGAACTGAGTTCCTGTTGTTTAAAAAGTACAGGAACTCCGTTCCCATGCGTTCCTGCAGGACTTGAGCGGTGATTGCTTCCTCATATACAGAACTATTGATATCAAATTCACAAATATATGTAAAAACTGTACAAAGACACAGTTTCCTTTTCTAAGTCTAGTTTACTTATTATACTGCAAAAGTGAAATAAAAAAAATAAAAAAATTGAGAAAGTATGCAGCGTTTGCATTTTGTTTTATGTTGACAAAGAAAATAAAAAATTGACATGTCCATACACAGCTCTTTGAAGCTTACGCATCCTTTTAAGTACACAGTTTAGCTCCAGGATAACATATTGTCACAATCTAGCACTACCGTTGACCAGAATAAACATTTACACATACCACTCATTATGTGAATATACAGCAAGGCCTTTTATCCCCGCATATAAATTAGATTTTTATTTTTTTGCTTTTTTTCTTCTCTCCATTTCGATCAATACAAGCTTTGTGTATTATTCATCAAAGTATTTCTTTTGTTTGTTAAGTTCATTTTTTATACTGTTTGTATACTGTGGTTTTGGAAAAGAAAAAAATATATATATACACCACATAAAAGAGAGCCCTGGAGCCATGTGATATAGTTTTCATAAATTAGAATTTTTAATATTGATGGCTGCGCGCCAAAGTGCCCAAGAAAGCTGACTATGGCTAGGCGATTCCTTTATTTTTTTCTCTTCTTATTGTTTTGGATTTTGTTTAGTTACTAGCTTAGTTATCAATCTTTTTTGTATGTCACGGCTCAGTAAAGATATGTACGTATATGCCTACTTGTTTGTATGACATGAATAGGGCAGCTGTCATGGAGCTGTAAATTGTCTGTGTGACCATCAGCATGGGTAAGCGTCTACCAAAGGGAAGAAACCAACCTAAAGCCCCATACACACGCTCGGATTATCCGAGGACCAGGTCCGTCGGATCATGTCCGTCGGACTTTGTCCGATGTTGGTGTTGCGTACACACGGTCGGACAAAGTTGTCGGAAAATCCGATCATTCTGAACGTGGTGACGTTTGTTGCCTACGACGGGACTACGTAGAGGCTAGTAGCCAATAGCTTTGGTCTTGTAATGTGATCTGAGCATGCGTAGCACTTTGTCCGTCGGAATTCGCTACACACGATCGGAATTGGTGTGATCGGACTTTGTTGTCGGAAAATCTATCCAGCAGGAGATAGGACTTTGTCCGTCGGACAATCCGATGGAAACTGTCCGATGGTGCCTACACACGGTCGGAATTTCCGACAACATTGTCCGATAGGACAGAATCCATCGGAAAATCCGACCGTGTGTATGGGGCTTTACCCTTAGCCCCATTTGCCAAAAGGGTCTAGGAACTCCAAGGTTGTGGCCCTTGTCTTTGCTGTACTGGTGACAGCTGGGCAGAGGACCAAAGTACCAAATGGTAAGGCACAATCAATTTAGGCCATGCTAGAACTTAAAGTGGTGGGTCAAGTGTTGCCAAACAGGCAGCAGAGCCAAGGGGCAGGGTCCTGTCTTCACCCTTGTCTCATTTGCCAAAGGGGTCTTGGAACTCCAAAGTTATGGGCGGCCATTGTCTTTGGTCTACTGGTGAAAGCTGAGCAGAGGAGGACCAAAATAAAGTACAAAATGGTAAAGCACAGTCATAGTTTAGGCCAAGTTTGAACTCAGTTAAAGTGGAGTACAATTGTAGCCACAGCACCAAGGTTGCAGCCCTTGTTTTTGCTCTACTGGTGACAGCTGGGCAGAGGACCAAACAAAGTACCAAATGGTAAAGTACAGTCATAGTTTAGAGAATACTGGAACTCGGTTAAGGTGGGGGACAAGTGTAGCCACAACACCAGGCATGGGGGGTTAAGGGAAAGCAGTAGAAAAGCAATTAAGTATATCTAATGTCTTTCCGACGGACTTTCGCTGGAGTTCCGACGAACTTTCTGAATGAACGGACTTAGACACACACAATCACACTAAAGTCCGATGGATTTGAACGTGATGACGTACGACCGGACTAGAATAAGGAAGTTCGTAGCCAGTAGCCAATAGCTGCCCTAGCGTCGTTGTTTGTCCGTCAGACTAGCCCACAGACGAGCAGATTTTTCCATAGGAACTGGGTCCGGCGGAGTTACGGCGGAAAAATTTGAAGCATGTTCTATTTTTAAATTCTGTTGGATTTTTCGACAGCAAAAGCCCGATGGAGTCCACAAATGATTGAATTGTCAATCGGATTTGTTCCGTCGGACCTTTGCTGTCGAAAAGTCCTCTCGTGTGTACGCGGCATTAGGGGTTTAAACAAGCAATCAAGATAACATGCTGGATAATAGTGCTTATTGGCACAGACAAGAGCCAAGGGGCAGGGTCCAGTGTTCACCCTTGTCTCATTTGCCAAAAGGGTCTTGGAATTCCAAGGTTGTGGTCCTGGTCTTTTGCTCTACAGGGCAGAGGACCAAACAAAGTACCAAATGGTAAAGCACAGTCATAGTTTAGGCCAAGCTGGAACTCAGTTAAGGTGAGGGATAAGTGTAGCCACGGCACCAGCTCTTGGGTCAGGGCAGGCAGCAGAAAAGCAAGCAAACAAGTAGATCTAAGGAGTTAAAACTCTAGTAGCAATCAAGATACCATACTACAGAACTTTTTTGCCAAGTTTATAGTAGCATCTTAACAATTTTACATTAATGTTAGTATTGTGCTTATGTATGTTACAGCACTTAGATAGTGAGTGGAGGGGGAAGCAGTTGTCCAACACCCTCATGTGAGAAGTTGAGTGGGATCTTCCAGCTTGTTACACCAACATATGTACTAGAACTGAAGCTACAAAAAAAGGCTACAGTACCTTTTGGGAAATTCAAACTGACACCATGATGCTTTCAGGCAATGCAAATTCCAGGTAATTTATAGCTCTGGAATTGTCTCTGGAGGTGCCCACCCATATCTGACCCACATAGCTTCCCTCAGAATGAATTTCTAAAGTTTGGTATACTGTGATAGGTCGTATCTCTATGGAGCAACACTGCTTCCTAGCAGCTGTCGAAGTTCCCAGAAAGTACTAGGAAAGACCATCCATAACTGACCCACATAGCTTCCCTCGGAATGAATTTCTAAAGTTTGGTCTACTGTGATAGGTCGTATCTCTATGGAGCAACAACGCTTCCTAGCAGCTGTCGAAGTTCTCAGAAAGTACTAGGAAAGACCATCCATAATTGACCCACTTAGCTTCCTTTGGAAAGAGTTTCTAAAGTTTGGTATACTGTGATAGGTCATATCTCTATGGAGCAACATGGCTTCCTAGCAGCTGTCGAAGTTCCAAGAAAGTACTAGGAAAGACCATCCATAACTGACCCACATAGCTTCCTTCAGAATGAGTTTCTAAAGTTTGGTATACTGCGATAGGTCATATCTCTATGGAGCAACACCGCTTCCTAGCAGCTGTGGAAGTTCTCAGAAAGACCATCCATAACTGACCCACATAAAAAGTTCTCAGAAAGTAAGTGAAATATGTCTCTGAATGGCTATAATCTGTGTCATGATGAATTTAAGATACAAGTTCATCACTATGGGGTAGGAGAACTTTTGTCCTCTAGAAGCTGTCTAAATTCTTCGGAAGCAAGTACAAGAGGTTTATGGCTAGCTTACACTTGTTGGTGGTAAGGTGCCAAAACACCACTATGCAGGAGAAACACAATTTGGGAAAATCTGAGGCCATTCAGATGTCTTTCTGTGCCTAGTCATGGGCAAGCCGTGTAGCCATCTTCACCGCGGCACAGGTGTCATGGTGTGGCTTTGGTGCATTTACCAAACTGCTGCATGTGGTGTGAGGACACCACTCGTCTCACCAGAACCGGACTTTGAAACCATGGCTCTTTTTGAAAGCACAAATAATCTTTTAGGGCGAGTAAAAGATGATAAGCAAAAGCCAAATAATAAAAAAATAAGGCTGAAAAGTATAGGCAGATAGCTTTTGGAGATTACAGACCTTTTCAGGTGTTTAAAATTTATGGGAAGACTAACGTAAAGGAAACATGATCCATGTTGGCTGCCTACAAGCAATAAAAGACAATGCGTATCACTTACAAGTGAATTCCTTGACAGCAGATACATTTGATATACCATCCACCGAGGCACCAGTGCTCCAATGTCCCAATGGGGAAAACACAGTACTGCATGGATAGATGACACCACCGCAATTAATCTCCACACTCTTCACTCTGGAGATCACGCTATCTCAGAGCTTTTGTATGTACACGGTGCAATAAAACATATCACCGGGATCGTTACAGTGGTTGTATGCTGCGGAGCAAAGTCAAGCCGCCTTTCTCTGCTGCAACAGAAGGACTGTTGTCCCGCGTCCGCCACCATCAAACACATGGGGGAAAAAAAATTATACAATTTATAGTCAAATTGAACTTTCATTTTGAATGAGCTAAATACATTCCAGGGGCATCAAAACGGTTGATTGAATTTTTTTCTAAAGTAGCAACAACCTGAGTAGAAAAGACTGTCCCCTTGCCAGTATGCTGCAGAAAAGGACCCTTGCTCTCTGTATGGAAACAGTGGTCTCTCTGACTTTTGAAGGGATTACAAGGTATGAACAAAATGGAGAATTTCCATCTTCCTAATTTTTTGGTGAAAATTGGGAGAGTTCATTGCAATTTTTCCATTTTAGCAAAATTAATTGAAGTCAATAGAAAACATAAAATTATTGTGATTTTTAAGGGGCAACAGACTCTAAATAGCTCATGAAGGTTACAGAAGTAATTTTTTCAACTATCCCCATTTTTTTATATTTTTTTGGCCCTTTATTAGCCTCATGATTTAATTTTTTTTATTTTTTTTATAATTTTTATTGATTTTCTAAACAATTAGAAAAGCCAAATTTCGAAATAAAAATGCCAATTTTTTTCCCCACAGTAAAAAAGGCAAGGGTTCAGATTACAGCCCAAACAGGAAGTAAGGTGCTCACTAGATTTCTGGCAGGTCAACAAGTGTTTTTCTGTACTTGCAACATTTTTAAAGGGCCACAAAAATGGACAAATTTGAATATATATCAGAGATGTACTGAATATGTGTTTTTGTTGCCCACACAAACACTTATATCTTCATTCTATGATCATTATTTATTAAATGTCATCACATTAATCATGAACTCTGTATTATACATAAATAGCGTCGAGAGACAGTACAAGTTCAGGTATAAAATTTGCAATGGGGGTCCGTTAAAAAAAAAAAAAAATAAAAAATTATATATATATATATATAGTGGTCCTTTTGATATTAAATACTATAAATCTACTGTTCCTTTAACAAAATAAAGAAGACAGAATACTAACGATAAAAAGGCGTCAAAAATAAAAAATAAAAAGCCTTAAAAAATACTTTCATAAAGTTCTAAAAAATTCAGTATATAAGGAACCACTTAAAGCTACAGCAGACTAAATAAATAACTTCAAATTCATAAATCCTAATATATAACACATAGACAATTAACGTCTCTTAATAAAAATAAAACATGCACATACATGTGACGTAAAGCCTATATATTGAAATTATATCTCGATCCACTGTGAAAACACTGAGCAAAAAAAATTGCCGTCCAGTGCCACCACCCTTTGAGAAGCAGCTCGCCATATGTTTTTGACCCCCTAGTACTAGGATCAAAATGTGCTCAAGTACATCCACAGAAATAGCTAGGATATACAGTATTTACTTTATATATTTATATATATACTGTATATATATATATATATATATATATATATATATATATATATATATATATATATATATATATATATATATATATATATATATATATATATATATGTATATATATTATTATCATTATTGTTTTCATTTATATTTATTATATTTATATATTTTTTATTACATATATTTATATTATTTATTGTACTTTTAAGTGCTTTCTTATCTTTTGAATATTTTTTTATATGCAGTATATTTTTTATTTATATATCTTTATTACATATATTTATAAGTTTTTATATATTTTTATTACATATATTTATTGTAGTTTTAGTGCTTCCTTATCTTTTAAAAAATGTTTGGGGACTTCTAATATGTCCTTGTCTGCCTGAATTCTCCATTTTTATTTCTACAATAAACTGTTTAAAACCGGCATGGCTAATGAGCCTGGGAGAAAAAAAAAATAATGTATCTTTCTTCAATGGAATATCAAATTGTATTTGATTGTTTTAACATATTTTGATTTACTAAAAAGTGCATCAATATTTATGTGAAACGTAATCAATATGTGTTGAATAATACAAGCTGTAATGTAATAGAAGCGGTGATCGCATTCTACAATCACAGGGGAAGTTCATTCATATTGTATTTAGAATTTTGATTAACTTTTTTTTATAACTAGCTGCAGATTTCATTTTTTTCCTCAGCAAATTGGGCTGATGAAATAGGTGAATTTTCTGGCTGGGTAAATTTTTTTGTGGTGATTTTCTATTTCAAATGACATGATGTCTAAAAAAAAGAACTGCCTGATAACGGGTTCCAAGGGGTCCTTTAAAGCGGAACCCCATCGATTAAAGTTTAAAAAAACGATTACATTCCTGTCACGTGCCAGGAATGTAACTGTCACATTGGTTGTGCTCTCAAACAAACTGTCAAACCATCCAATGCCCGGTGTCATAACTGATCACATGTGCAGCATCATGGCAGTTGAAGATTAAACATAGGCCAAGATGGCAGCTTCCTTGGCTGAATACTACAGTAGGGTTTACTTCCAATTTAACTAGTTGAATAGGCGGATCCATTTGCCTGGTGAAGATTTTGCCGATTTATGGCTCACATTGCTGTGGATTGGCAAATTGCTCATTATAATCTTTACATTACAAGTGTATATCCAACCAAAATAGTTTTTTTTTTTTCAGTTTTGGATAGAGTGGAGAATGGTTAAAACCTGTTTTCGTTTTTTACTACTATCCAGGCCTTTGTTAGAGAGAGAAATGCAGACGTGGTAGAGAGTAGAGACTAAACATGCAAATCCATTTGTAAAGTCCAGAATACATTTTCATTACAACCATGAAAAACCAACTCATTTCGGGGGGTGGGGGGGGGGGGGGCTGAACTAAAAAATAGTCCCCTTTCTTCAGGGACCTGGGCTGGACTACAAAAATCAATGGATAGATATTTTAGCTTGCGTGAACCCTAGTTCGGAATCTGTGCTTTCGCCAAACTAAAGCGAAGACCAGGTTCACACAAGCTGAAAGATCTAGCTTTTGATCCTTCAGTCCAGCTCTGATTACCGTATATACTCGAGTATAAGCCTACCCGAATATAAGCCGAGGCACCGAATTTTACCACAAAAAACTGGGTAAGAAATGAGCAGCTACTGTGAGTGGAAAAGAGGGTCAACAATGCCCATTTGCAGCCTCACTGTGCCCATTTGCAGCCATAGGTCCCCCGAACTTCAAACTTGGTAGTTAAGGGTTCCTAGATGCCCCCTAGCTGCAGCCAAAATTCGGGGTCTCTGGACCCAAAGGGTCCCAAAATGACATTGCTGCAGATGGACACAGTTGACCGAATACGGGGCCCTGTATCTCGGGGCCACTTAGTGCTAGGAACTCCAAATTTGGATATGTTGTAGTTTTTGGGGTTTGGGGTTCCTAGCACCAAGTGGCCCCGAGATAAGGGGCCCCAAAGTTGGGTCAAAAAATGTCATTCTCTGCTGCAGAAAAGTGCTTGACCCAGTATAAGCCGAGGGGGGAACTTTCAGCACAAAAAAAATGTGAAGAAAAACTCGGCATATACTCGAGTATATGCGGTATTTTCTTCTGCTCCACTTTTTGCCACTTCTTTCCCACGATTAATGCCACAGCCCATTGTGTACTGATGCTAAAGCTTGTAGCCCACCTTGGGAGCACGCAGGAAAAGGTGACAACACTGTAGCTAAATTAATTAAAGGTTGTCACCCAAAGAATGGAAGTGCCTATAGATACACCTTACTCGTGGGATGGCCAAAAATAATTATTTAAAAGTAAGAGATAAAAAAAAAAAGTTAAATTTTGATATTACAGGGCAATATTGTCACAATATTATATCAGAATTAAATGTTAGATGATCATTAATGCTGAACTCCAGTCCAATTTAGATATATATATTGATTAATAAATTGTTTAATGTAATTTTTAAATGCTACTAATGTAAGTTCTGATCAGATCCACTTGTCAGTTTTTCGGATGGTCCATTCGTCTCAATGGACCCGTGGGTGTAAACAGACTTGTGCCCATTTACACCCACTGACCTGGTCCCCTAAAAACAAGCGGAAGGGGATCAGTTCTTTTCTGTGTTGACGGATCAGAGCTAGTTGGGTATAAACAGAAAGTCATGGCCAACCATAGAGCAGAGCAACTGGCAATCAATAACATCAGTGTCTTGTCCCTATTTGTTAATGTGTTACTTCTTTCCGTATCAAGTTTCATCTCTCCTTATAAAAAGAGAAAGTTGGAAGAAGACTTTTTCTTACAAGTGAGTCCAAAGGTATCAAGTCAATAGAAGAGGTCTCTGAGAGATTTATTAACAGCCATAAAAATTGACAATCACAATATTATGAATTTCATCACAAAAAAAATTACTAATTCAACACTTTTTCCTTCCTTGAACATAAATACATTTTTATTTGGTTTGTGAACGCTGTTGGTTTTGTTCTGCTATAATTATTACATTTTTCTCTGGATAAATTGAACGATTTTACGTCTGATCGAATGCTTTGTTATTCCAAAGAGACTAGTTGAAGAGTGAGCTAGTTATTTCCAATTACAATTACACGCTGTTCAAATGTAAAAAAGTTTACATTTGAACTTACTCAGTGAACACAATCTACCTGCTGAGTGGATCTGATCCCACTCCTTGTTTTTCTGGCTAACCCATTAGCAAAATCCCTCTCGTTGTTAGTACAGTACTTTCGTCTTCTGGATATTGTCAATTGTGATTCTGCCAAATTGTTGGTTAGTGTGTTCTCTGGTTATAGAATTGTCCCCTCTATCAACACACTGTAGGCACACCTAGAAAAAATAGCAAGTGAGTCGGTGGCTAAAAGGGTCCAACCATGGTTGCACCCTTTGGCCAAGACTTTGTATAGGCAACCAGAAAGCTCAGCCACACCTACAAACAATAGGAAGGATACAAGTGACTGGAAGCAGTGCTGCTCATTAGCAACCAGGAAGTGAGACCTCACCAATAAAGAATAGGAAGGTTGCAGGTGATGTAAGGTTTTGGAACACCCAGTTCCCACCATGGTTGAACCCTTTGGTCAAGATTTGCTCATTGGCAACCAGAAAGTGCAGCCACATTCACAAACAGTAGGATGGTTTCAGGTGACCAAAAATGGTATGGTGTACTCAGGTCCAACCATAGTTTCATACAGGTAAAGCATTCCTTGCTAACCACCAGGAAGTGCCCATATTTCAATCAGATCCAACTACAAAGCCTTCAGATTTTTGAAAGAGCCACTCTATATTGTTTGGTTTAATTTTCTCTCTAAAAACCTTGGATCCTGACTTGCGCTTTCTTTCAAACCTGGCAGAGTCCCATCTATCGGGCACACTGAGTCACTCGCTATCTATGCCAGGAATTTTCTGTAAGAATGCTCTCTGAGATTCCGTCAGTCACGTCTGTGTCAATGGCTCCAGAGGGAGCTTGTACAGGGGCACATTGTGCTTAATGCTTTTAACATTTAAGAGACAAATCTAATGAGGTTACCGCATTGGTGCCCTATAAAACAGATTCACAGTTATCAACCTTGACAAAAAAGTGCTATTCATTAGCTCGCTCCTGGATAACCAATATGGACTTGAGGTCGTTAAAGGTAAATGAAGTAGTCGAAAATGGGCAAGGGGCCCGTGTAGATCCATATATGGATATTATTTACTGGTAACTGCATGCCGTTTCCAGTACTAGGACTCTTTATAAGTTACATATCAGGGCTGTGTCAACTCATTGGTCAGGGAGTACACAAACATCCCATCAAAGACAAATAAGTACTGAGCTAAGGAGCTAATGTAGATTAAAGTGGTTCTAACGCCTCAGGTTTTTTTTTACCTTAATGCATTCTATGCATTAAGGTAAAAAAACCTTCTCTAATGCAGGATCCCCCCAGCCCCCCTTATTCTTACCTGAGCCCAATCCGATTCAGCAACATGCACGAGAGCAGAGGCTCTCGCCACTGTCTCCCTACTCATTGGGCAGACTGATAGCAGCGAGAGCCTTTGGCTGAGAGCGCTGATCGGGAGTCGGTCGGCTGCCGGATTTCCAGCATGCTCGTCCGACAGAAGCTTGCCAAATCACCGGCTTCTGTCGGATAGGGTGCCATATGCATGGGCCGAATATAATGCGGCGTACACACGGTCGGAATTTCCGATGGAAACAGTCCGATGGGAGCATTTCATCGGATTTTCCGACCGTGTGTATGCCCATCGGTCTTTTTCTGTCGGAATTTCCGACGGACTTTGGATTGAGAACCTGTTCTTCATTTTTCCGACGGAAAACCTTTCTATCGGATTTTCCGATCGTGTGTATGCAATTCCGACACGCAAAATTCCGACGCTTGCTCAGAAACAATTTGATGCATGCTCAGAAGCATTAAACTTCCCTTTTATAGTGCAGTCGAACGTGTTGTATGCCGTGGTGTTATTGACCGTCGGAATTTGGTGTGATCGTGTGTAGCCAAGACAATTTGAGTGAAATTCCGTCAGAATTCCGACGGGAAAACCATCAAAGCTTTTTCCGACGAGAATTCCAACCGTGTGTACGCGGCATAAGAGTTTTTTTTTTTTGAACTGGCCAATGTCTTCTGATATTAGGCCCATGTGTACAGGTCTTTACCCTTTATTCCTCTACCCCTAGGCAAAGACAAGCCTTTAACCCTTGCAGTGTTGGGGGTGCTGGCCCACTGCCCAGAGTTCCAGAGTTGCGATCTAAAATGGGATGTGTATGTTAGAACAAAAAAGAAAAAAAAGAAACAAGGCAAACCAAGAGGATTACAAAAAAATGGTGAGCCCACCAACAGCATAATTTGGTGCGGCCAACGACAGAACAATTTGGTTCAGCCACCAGGAGCAAAGATGCCCAGTACTTCCAGGTATGAAGTGCTTGTGACCCAAGCCTCTTCCTCCCATGTGACAGTGCTAGAGCTTGGTGATTGGCTGCCCAGGCACCCAGTGCTGTAACATGGGAGGTGGGGAAAGAGCCCTCTTTAGCCCTGTGAAAGTATCAAGCTGCAACCTGCGGTAGTCAAACGGAGCAGTAGCGGCGCAAAAGAAAGTTGAATGTGTGCAACAGCAGTTCGGTGAACCTGCATGCATATTTAATTGGCAGGCACAAAAACATTTTATTTTCCTTTCATAGTCTTAAAATTAAAAAAAAAAAAAGTTTTAATATATTGTGTGCTATGTTTTATGCTTATAATATATCGGTTCGCTTTAATATCCATGTCTGCCAAAATCCAGACACTGTACCCCCAATAAGTTTAAAAGAAAAAAGCACTCTATGCAATAATAATTCCGCACGAGCGTGCTTCTCATTGTAACCTTTAATCTCACTTTAAAACTCTTAATTGACCCATGGGCCAAGCTCGCCGGCAAATAAATAAAGCCAATATATCACAATATGTTCCAAAATATCCCACAGTGCACAAAAAAAGGTTTCTCTGACGCAGCATAAAATAATAATCACAGGCTGTCACGCCACTATGGGCAAATTTAGAGCCAGATAAATACAATGTACTGTATCAAGCCGCTTAAGGAGAGTGAGAGAGATGTTCCAGGACTGTACAGTGATTCTCATAATGAATTAACATTAGCCTGGAAGTTTACCTAGAGGGCATGATAACGCCACGTGTTACTCGATCAGCGTAACTGCTAGTTACTTCAAGAGGAAAAATATTCAAAAAAAATGATATAAATAATATCCTATCTCTATATACATTATATAATCCAAAAGAATGTGAACCCCCCCTCCAAATAATTGCGTTCAGGTGTCTCCAGTGAAGGGTACTGTTACAGCTAAGGCATACAAAGACTTTTGTGGACTTGGCTTGCAATTTGTAGCAACAATTTAAAGAAGGCCCTTTTTTACTCTACTATGATGGTCATAGTAGAGTAAAAAAGGGCCTTCTTTAAATTGCCCCTATATACAAATCCAGCTCCATAAAGACATGGTTTAACCAGTGGAGTAAACTCATTCACTCACTTTAAAAAGAAGATTTTCAATACTCTTTTTCCTATGGTCCCATGACCACTGCATTACTTCAAGGTTGTTGGTGGAACAGATAAAGACCATAAAAACTCATCCCGAAAAAGCCAATGCAAAATGTACATCTAGAGCAGCATTTCTTATGCCGCGTACACACGGTCGGAATTCTCGTCGGAAAAATCTCTGATGGTTTTCCCGTCGGAATTCCGACGGAATTTCGCTCAAACTGTCTTGCCTACACACGGTCACACCAAATTCCGACATTCAATAACACCACGCCTTAAAAAAACTTTGACTGCACTATAAAAAGGTAATATTAATGCTTCTGAGCATGCGTCAAATTGTTTCCGAGCATGTGTCGGAATTTTGCGTGTCGGAATTGCATACACGCGATCGGAAAATCGATAGAAAGGTTCTCAATCCAAAGTCCGTCGGAAATTCCGACAGAAAAAGACCGATGGGCATACACACGGTCGGAAAATCCGATGAAAAGCTCCCATCGGACTGTTTCCATCAGAAATTCCGACAGTGTGTACGCCGCATTAAACTTTTTAATACAAAGGAACCCTTTTATTGACTTTCTAGGCTTAGGGAACCCCTGCTAATAATTGCTATATCTTTTGGTACATTGGTGTGATGGACATTGGGGAGAATGCTCCTTACTAGGGATGAGCTCTGGTGTTCAGATCTTAGTCTGAACCTACCTGAGTGCTCCTGCTAGGAAGCTGTAACTGTACTGGAGCAGTCATAAGTGGCAAAGGCTTTCCCCGCAAGGGGCATGTATTTTTGTGAAGCTGCGAGATGCCTTGGCTTCATATTGGAATCACTCAGGTGGGTTCAGACTAGGATTCAGACACACCTGAGCTCATCTCTACTCCTTACATTTGTGGTCATTGGGAAAAATCTCTTAGCCCCCATACACACAGTCGGAAATTCCGACCACAAAATCCGTCTGATTTTTTCCGACGGATTTTGTCCGATACTGCTTTTGCATACTATTGGTCGGACAAAGTTGTCGGATAATCCGCTCATTCTGAACGTGGTGACGTTCGTTACATACGACGGAACTACGTAGAGGCTAGTAGCCAATAGATTTGGTCTGGTAATTTGATCTGAGCATGCGTGGCACTTTGTCCGTTGGAATTCTCTACACATGATCTGAAAAAGTCGGATCGGATTTTGTTGTCGGAAAATTTGAGAGCAGGATCTCAAATTTTTTCCGTCGGAAATTCCGACAGAAAAAGTCAGATGGAGCCCACACACGGGCGGATTTTCCGACAACATGGTCCGATCGGACATTTTCGGTCGGAATTTCTTTGCAATGATCTTTGCATAAAAGATCATTGCTGCCAGTGGTTTCTCATCGGAGAGGCAAACGTTGCTCACTACTCACGGAAGCCATAGCAACCTCTGAAGGAACCCTAGTTAAGAAAGACAGATCTAGAGGAATCCCTGATGCCTTCCTTGCTCTGAATCCTGTTCTTGGAAACTTATGCTGTCTACATTGGGGCTATACTCATTCAAGAGCTGCCTGTTAGCAGAAATTTGTAATCTCTATTGCTCAAGAAACCACTAGCAACCACTGGAGGAACCTTAGGTTTCCATGGATGCCTATTTGAGAAAGGTTGATCTAGACAAGGTGACTCCAAACTTTTTGACCAAAGGTCCAGTTTAAAGAGATTGATTGTGACCAGTGGGATTAGAAAATGCCATGGTGTCAGTGAGAGTAAACAGTGTCCCATCATTTGTTTTAGTGGAGGGAACTGGGCCCTATTATTGGTATCAGTGGGAGCAATTGTGCCTCCTTGTTCGTATTCAAGGTAGCAATGGTGACCCTTCTTCATTGGTGTCTATGTGAGGGATGGTGACCCATCATAGATGTCTGTGGGAGGAATGGTGCCCCATCAGTGTTGTCTGTGGGAGGAATGGTGCCCCACCAGTGGTGTCTGTGGGAGGAATGGTGCCCCATCAGTGGTGTCTGTGGGAGGAATGGTGCCCTATTATTGGTGTCTATGGGAAGAATGATGCCTCAAAATTGTGTCAGTGGAAGGCATGGTCCCCTAAGGGCTAGATAAAGGCAAGCTAAGCTCCACATCTGGACCGTGGGCCACAGTTTAGAGACCATTTATCTAGAGCAACCTTTTCGGAACCTTTTTAAGGAGGATCCCTCAAAATTACTTTTAGGTCTCAGGGGACCTCTACTAATACTTACTGTATTTACAGATTTACATTAGTTTGATGGTCAGTTGCAGAAAGCTCCTTACATTTGTGGTCTTTGGGACCCATCTCTCCCATGATTTCCCATTGCTAAAAAGATCACTGGTGTCAGTTGGAACTTATCTGAAAGGTAGAATTTGCTTGTTGTTCAAGGAAGCAACCTCTGGAGGAACCCTGGTTATGAAATGCTGAGCTTCAGAATATCTGATGCCTTCCTTGATCTCAACCCTGTTATGGAACCATATGCTCCTTACATCGGGGCTATGATCACTCAGGAACTGTTTCAAGCAATTTGTAATCTCTAATGATTACATGAGTGCATTGCAGTATAGAAGTCATCATTCATGACCATCGGCACTGGAACTGGTATGTGGAGAAAATATCTTCCTTGTCACTCTCCATTATGGTTTTCTTGCAGTCTGAAGACTAGATGCAATAAGTGCAAAGTTACAGTTCTCTTAATGTGTTATGGTAACTCAGAAGGAAATAAAAGGTGCAGGTTATTGGTTATATTTGCAAAGTTGTTCCTCTAGATTTAGTAAAAGAGCCAATGTTTTTTTTTTTAAGTACAGTTATCCTTTAAAGAAAACGTATCAGACCAACTCTAATGTATTTTTTTAATTCAGCCACTTTTTTTCTGCTGTGCTGGTACTCGATCGCCCTGTACACAATAGGAACGATCTCTCAGGAGATCCATTTGTCAACAAGCATCATCATCCCCCAGCAGCAGGACCAAAGAATCGGCTTAGTAGGTGGGGGCTGCTGCGCTGAACAAAATGACAGATTAGACAGGGGCGAGTTGGTGTTTTCTGCTAATGTCAAACATTGGTTTCGGTGTAATTGCTGACCTCTGCTGAGGCCTTGTAAAAAGCAGTTAAGTAGTGCCCACCGCACTACGAAAACCTTGGCAGGCATTAAAAAAAAAAAAATCGTGATTGCAAACTAGCTTCTGGAGAACCCCTGGTTCTCATTTGGCAGTCAGGTTCTCTTGGGTATTGCCCACTGCAAAATATCTTCATCCATCTTTCTGACTTTCTGCTTAACAACACTGTAACCTCATCCAAACTTAATACCCTTCAGTTTGAAAAGTAAAATGAAGAAAAGAGAGTGAAGGAGAAAAAGAAAACCTACTACGAGACGCCGGCAAAATCATTTAATGTACTGCTAATTCTGTCCCGAAACATTGCACCTGCTGAACAGCAGGCACCTAGCTAAATTCACCCTGGAAATTCATATATGCATGTTGCTATACCTGCCAAATTGCAGCCAATCCTATTCTTGCAGCACTTCCTTGAACTTCCAGACCAGGGAGCTCTTACTGTTGAGACAGGTAACCCCCTGCTTGCCATGATATCTCAATCCCAGCCCATAATGCACGTGTGCCTGTTGCACAACCATCAGTTGACCTGCTATGTCCTTGCTCCCAACTCATAATGCACATGGGTGCCCGCTGTACTACTGTCAGGTGGTCTACTGGCTCCAATAGAACTTCAGCTGGCACCTCCTCCCAAACCGTTGTAGTCTCTGCTGTGAGCATGCATGTCAGGGAGACCCTGCATGGAGTGTACCCAACCCATAATATGTATGCAGGCCAGTTGCATTACTATCAGGTGGTCTCTTGTGCCCTCGTGCCCAGACAAAAATGTGCATACAAGCTTCAGCTGGTCATTCCTCCTAAACCTTGGTAGTCCCTGCCAGTAGCATGCATGTCAGGGTGGCTCCAAAGAGATCTAGCATGGAGAGTACCCATCCCATAATGTGCATGTGTGCCTATTGTACCACTATCAGGTTTCATCCTGCATCCTCGCACTCATCCCAAAATGCACATGTGCTTGCTGTACTACTATCAGGTGGCCTCATGCATCCTAGCTTCCGGCCCATAATGTGTATGGGTGCCCTTTTTATTAGTACCAAGTGGCCTCTTGCATGCATGCCTGTTGAGCTCCTGCCCGGTGGCCTCCAGCATATTCTTGCCCAGTCCATAATGTGCATGAGTGCCTGCTCTAATAGATATTTAGCTGGTCCCTCCTCCCAAACCTCTGTAGTCCCTGCCAGAAGCATGCATATCGAGTGGCTCCAGGGAGACCCTGCATGGAGAGTACTCTGCTCATGATACGTATGCATGCGTACTACTATCAGGTGGTCTCCTGTGTCCTCATGACCAGCCCATATTGCACATGTGTGCCTGCCCTAAAAGAGCTTCAGCTGGTCTCTCCTCCTAAACCTCTGTAGTCCCTGCTGGAAACATTCATGATGGGAGACCCTTGATAGAGTGTACCCAGCTTATCATGCACATGCCTGCCTGTTGTTCTACTATCAGGTGGCCTCTTGAGTCCTCAGGCCCATGCATGCCTGTTCAAATAGAACTTCAACTGGGTCCCTTCTCCCACAAACCTCCATAGTCCCTGCTGGGACCATGCATGTCGGTGGGTCTCCATGCCTGCCTGTTGTTCTATTATTATCAGATGGCCTTTGGCATCGTCATGCCACGCCCATAATGTGCATACATGCCTGCTGTAATAGAGATTCAGCTAGTCCCTCCTCCCAAATCTCCATAGTTCCTGCCAGGAGCAAGCATATCAGGGTGCCCCCAGGGGAATCCTGCATGGAGCATACTCAGCCCATGATCTGCATGCTTCTTATCGTACTACTATCAGGTGGCCTCTTGTATCTGCCTGCCCTGCCTATAATGCACGTGCTGTAATAGACCTTCAATTGGTTCCTCTTCCCAAACCCCTGTAGACCCTGCTGGGAGCATGCATGTCGGGTGGCTCCAGGGAGATCCTGCACGAATTCTACCCAGCTCATAATGTGCATGCATGCCTGTTGTTCTACTATTGGGTGGCCTCTTGCGCCCTCATGCCCAGCCCATAACGTGCATGCGTGCCCGCTCAACTAGAACTTGTTCCCTTCTCCCAGGGGATGCATGTCAGGGTGTCTACAGGAAGACCCTTCATGGCGTGTACACAGCTCATAATGCGCATGCCTGCCTGTTGTTCTACTATCAGATAACCTCTTGCATCCTCATGCCCAGCCCATAATGTGAGTACGTGCCTGCTCTAATAGAGGTTCAGCTGATCCCTCCTCCCAAACCTCCAGAGTCCCTGCCAGAAGCATGCGTATTAGGGTGCCCCCAGGGGAACCCTCCATGGAGCGTACTCTGCCCATGATGTGCATGCTTCCCATTGTACTGCTATCAGGTGGCCTCTTGTGTCCTCGTGCCCAGCCTATAATGCGCATGCGTGCTTGCTGTAATAGACCTTCAGTTGGTCCATCCTCCCAAACCTCCGTAGTCCCTGCCAGGGGGATGCATGTTGGGTGGCTCCAGGGAGACCCTGCATGGAGTGTACCCAGCTCATAATTTGCATGCAAGCCTGTTGTTCTACTATTGGGTGGCCTCTTGCGCCCTCATGCCGAGCCCATAATGTGAATGCGTGCCTGCTTAAATAGAACTTAAGCTGGGTTCTGCCCCAAACCTGCTGTCCCTGCATGTCAGGGGGGCTTGAGGGAGACCCTACATTGCCTGTTCACATCTTATTACGTGCATGCTTGCCTGTTGTTCTACTATCAGGTGTCCTCTTGCATCCCCATGCCCAGCCCATAATGCGTAAGCATGCCATCTCAAATGGAGCTTCTGCTGGCCCCTCCTCCCAAACTTTCACAGTCCCTGCCAAGAGCATGCATATCAAGGTGGCTCCAGGGAGTCCCTACATGTAACATACCCAGCCCATAATGTGCAATGCATGCTACTCTCAGGTGACCAGCTGATAGTGACCTTCCATGGAGTGTAGCCACCCTATAGACACAAATATAGGGCTCACATAATGGTGAAAGATTGTGCTGCAACCACAGAAGCACATGAGGTATGATCCTACATATACTTTTTTTTTAACAAGGGTTTATTAACACTTTAATTGCATTATGTCACCCTTCGGTGTTGGGGCAAGGTCCACCAAGGCCCAGGGCATAGATGCCAAACTGCCCCCCCCCTTCCCCTAGGGTTAGGTTAGCAGTTATGTTGCTGTCACCTTGCAACAGAAGAAACTGGCACAGGGCTCCCCCATCCCGGCAATAAACCATTGCGCCAAGGGCAGCTGCCCCTCCTGCCCTGTTTGGGTCACAATCAGGGGTGGACTGACCATTCGGACACTCGGGCACTGCCCGAGGGCCCCATGCCACAAAGGGGCTCCATCAGAGTTGCCAGCCTCAATAAAACCAGGGACAGTATGTAAAAATCTTTTTTTTTTTTTTTTAAATCCCAAGAGCCCCACCTCTCCAGTACCTTTTCAGTGTGTGTGTGTGTGTGTTTTCTGTGTGTGTATATTGTGTGTCTGTGTGTGGATACTGTATGTGAGTGTGTGTATACTGTGTGGCCCCGTAATCTATTGCCTGGGTGCCCCATAATCTCCTATTGCATGGGGGCCCCATAATCTCCCATTTGCACGGGGCCCCATAATCTTCTCTGATTGCCCGGGGGCCCCATAATCTCCTATTGCCCGGGGGCCCCATGAGTTGTCAGTCCGCCTCTGGTCACAATCTTGGTACCCACTGTTGGGTTAGCCCCGCGTCACCCAAAAGTGATTTCCTCTTTCCTCCATTGAAAGAATAAGCCTTGTGGACCTGTATGTGAGTGTGTGTATACTGTGTGGCCCCGTAATTTATCTATTGCCTGGGGGCCCCATAATCTCCTATTGCATGGGGGCCCCATAATCTCCCATTGCCCAGGGGCCCCATAATCTTCTCCTATTGCCCGGGGGCCCCATAATCTCCTATTGCCCGGGGGCCCCATGAGTTGTCAGTCCGCCTCTGGGTCACAATCTTGGTACCCACTGTTGGGGAGCCCCGCGTCACCCAAAAATGATTTCCTCTTTCCTCCATTGAAAGAATAAGGCCCCTTTCACACGGACGGACCGTCTATCCGTTTTTCTTCCATCCGTCGACGGACGACAATGCATTCCTATGGGCAGACGGATGAACATCCGTCACCATCAGTTAACATCCGCTTCCGTTTTTATCCGTTTTTTAAACGTACAAGGCTACGTTCAGATCCGTCAAAACGGATATTAACTGACGTTGATGGACATCGTCCGTTAACGTCCGATCCGTTAAGATCCGTTTTGTGTTTATCTGTGAACTCAACCTCTTAAAGGCACAGGCACACATATAAACGGAACAAAACGTATACAAAAACGGATGAAAAAACGGACGTAAACGTGTGCATTTACGGATGTAAGCGGACAAAAAGCGGATGAAAACGGACATTAACGGAACGGATGACGGATGAAAACGGATGAGACAACGGATAAGAACTGATACGTTTTTGACGTGCCTAAACTGACTGCGTCCGTGTGAAAGGGGCCTTAGCCTTGTGGACCTGACGTCTCTTGAATACGTTCTTTTCGGAGTTCCAGGTTAGGAGACGTTCCTATTTTTTTTTTTTTTTTATTATAATAAGAGAATTTCGTCCTTCTGTTTGTTGTTTTCCTTTATTCTCCTCTCGTAAAAAAAAAATGTAGAGAAGTGAGCCGAGGAAAGATAAAAGAAGATAAAGAAAAAAAAATTGAAAAAAAAAAAAAAAAGCTTAAATGCAGACAGATGGGTGGTTAGCGTCTGGTGTACTATACACTGCACAACACTCAGATGTCGACTGGCGAGCCAGCTGTGACTTCCTGATGGATTTCTATCTTGCCGTTGATTGGGCAGTATATACTGTTTAGCAGTTGCAGATTTTATTGCCATCATCTGCTTGTATGAATTTCAAGCAGCGTTGTAAGGCGTGGAGTGGGAAACGGGTAACCTTGGCACCGAAAAGGGTTGTAGGATACGACATACGACTTCCAGCCCTGCTGTAAAGGGTAACCGAGTTTTGGGGTGGAGTTGCTCTTTAAAGGCGATCGCCAGCTTGGTAAACATTTGATAGATTGAGGACTTTGGACAGAACAGCAATGCCCCTCTTTGTACGCCTACAATAGGCAGATTCTACTTCAAGCATGTGCCCTGTCTTGGCAACTTTCCCCAACTTGACCTCCAGTTTTACCCCAATTCAAGACCAGGCCATTCTTTGCTGTTCAACACTGTGCTACTTTAACTGGTAATTGCGCGGTCATGCAACACTGTACTCAAACAAAATGTATTTTTTCACACAAATGGAGATTTCTTTTGGTGGTTTTTGATCACCACTGGGTTTATTTTTTTTATTTCTTTATTTATTTTTTAAAGGTGTTTATTTAAGTTTTTTTGTGTTTGTAACCTACAAAACAAAACCATCTGAGTGATGGAATTATTGTTGGCAGCTTTATTTTTTATTTTTTTTTATTATATAAACAAAAAAAAAGACCAACAAAAATATTTTCTAGTTTCTGTTATAAAACATATCCAATAAAATCAAATTTCTTCATAAATTTAGGCCAAATTGTATTCTGCTCAATGTCTTTGGTAAAAACCAAACTGGAATTTTGAGGACTATACTATTGGGGACACTATACTATTGGGGACACTATACTATTGGGGACACTATACTATTGGGGACACTATACTATTGGGGACGCTATGCTATTGGAGACACAAATACTATTGGGGACACTATACTAATGGAGACACTATACTATCGGAGACATTATGCTATTGGGGCACTATACTATTGGAGACACTATAATATTGGGGGCACTATACTATTGGGGACACTATGCTATTGGGGACACTATACTATTGGAAACACTATACTATTTGGGACACTATACTATTGGGGACACTATGCTATTGGGGACACTATACTAATGGAGACACTATGCTATCGGAGACATTATGCTATTGGGGACACTATACTATTGGCAACACTATACTATTTGGGACACTATGCTATTGGAAACACTATACTATTGGAAACACTATACTATTGGGGACACTATGCTATTGGGGACACTATACTAATGGAGACACTATGCTATCGGAGACATTATGCTATTGGGGACACTATACTATTGGGGACACTATACTATCGGGGACACTATACTATTGGGGACACTATACTAATGGAGACACTATGCTATCGGAGACATTATGCTATTGGGGACACTATACTATTGGAAACACTATACTATTGGGGACACTATACTATCGGGGACACTATACTATTGGAGAAACTATATTATTGGGGACACTATACTATTGGGGACACTATGCTAATTTTAGACACTATAATATTGGGGACACTATACTATTGGGGACACTATGCTATTTGTAGACACTATACTATTGGGGACACTATACTATTGGGGACGCTATGCTATCGGGGACACTATACTATTGGGGACACTATGCTATTGGGGACACTATACTATTTGGGATGCTATGCTATTGGAAACACTATACTATTGGGGACACTATGCTATTTTTTAGACACTATACTATTGGGGACACTATACTTTTGGGACACTATGCTATTGGGGGCACTATACTATTGGGGACCCTACGCTATTGGGGACACTAAACTATTGGGGGCACTATACTATTGGGGACACTATATTATTGGGGACACTCTACTATTGGGGACGCTATGCTATTGGGGGCACTATACTATTGGGGACACTATACTATTGGGGACACTATACTATTGGGGACGCTATGCTATTGGGGGCGCTATCCTATTGGGGACACTATACTATTGGGAACAATATGTTATTGGAGACACTATACTATTGGGGACATTATGCTATTGGGGACACTATACTATTGGAGACATTATGCTATTGGGGACACTATACTATTGGGGACATTATGCTATTGGGGACACTATACTATTGGAGACATTATGCTATTGGGGACACTATACTATTGGAGACACTATGCTATTGGGGACACTATACTATTGGGGACATTATGCTATTGGGGACACTATACTATTGGGGACATTATGCTATTGGGGACACTATACTATTGGAGACATTATGCTATTGGGGACACTATACTATTGGGGACATTATGCTATTGGGGACACTATACTATTGGGGACATTATGCTATTGGGGACACTATACTATTGGAGACATTATGCTATTGGGGACACTATACTATTGGAGACATTATGCTATTGGGGACACTATACTATTGGGGACATTATACTATTGGGGACACTATACTATTGGAGACATTATACTATCGGAGACACTATCCTATTGGGAACCTCGCCAACCCTACTTGGGACTAAGGCT